>PVHP010024448.1:0-26424 GCA_004024765.1 Zapus hudsonius | reverse complement strand
ACCAGGACAAAAGGAACATGATGAAAATTAAACGTCGATTCAAAAATAAAAAGAGTTTCTACTGTTTTCTATTTAGAGGCAGAATTACTTCAGTACCCTGTCTTCTACCACAAGAGTATCAGGAAATGAGCACACAAGATGTATGCATTGGGCCTTCTTAAGTGTTCCCCTACAGCAAAGAAAATCATTCCTTATTACTCCTTTCACACAGATTAGTACAGGAAAAAAATTAATAAGTTATATTACTTAATGTAACTTTGTCCACCAACAAACACCAAAGCATGTTTTTAATGTGATTTTTAAATGTGATTCCTATTCTTTCCCACATAGAGAACCCTGCCAAATTGGCAGAAAGCCACAGAAAGTAAGAAAACAGTTTTAGGTGGCTTTAAAATGGTGCTTCACTTGCTGGTATATCTTCTAAGAATATACTCAAATAGGGCTGTAGCAACGATTAATTTCAATAAATAATTTCACTACTGGTATAGTTTTTAAGTGACTTTTATTAAGAGTTAAACATTTAATATTAGGAAACAAAGGCAAGTAAATATAATATAAAAACTTGTAAATATTAAATCAAAGAAAGTAAGAGAAAATCCTGAAATGTGAAATCTAAATGACAAGCAAGGATTTGAATTCATGTTATAAAAAAACATATTTTCTTTCTTTGTCCACTAAGAAAAAACCAGAATCATGAATATATAAAGCACTATAAAATGTTTAGAACCAAAAATTGTGTTTCTAAACCCAAAATACTAAAAACAATAACATCTTGGAAAAATAGTTGTTTTTAAATTTAGGATATTTTGTGTGAGAAAGTAAGATTGTAGTAGAAGAAATTATATCAAAATTACAGCAGCCAATTTGATACGACTTCATCTGACAATGTGCAACTGACTGATAATCATTGAACATATTACAAATGACTCATCGACAAAGCAAAAGGAATAAACCTTAAATGTTGATGATTCAAAGCAAAGAACTAAGCATATATCCTACCTTTTAAGGAGAATACAGCGCAGGGTAAGCAAATGAATGTGTTTGTTTGAGGGAATGTTATGAATGAATGCCACTCCGTATGAGAAGAAATGATGTAATTAAAAATAATTTTCAAGCTGTTCATAAAATACTGAGTCAAGAAAGCTTTATCACTGGATGGCAATCCATCAGGCAGATAATTTCACGCAGTGCCTAAGGTAGACATATAGATGGTGGCCTGCTAATTACAGAAGGAAGAACTTTGATGATGCAGAGATCCAGGTCGTCACCTAAACGAGTGATCAAACTTGTGACACGAATAACAGGGAAATCAAGCATCATGGACCTCCTGGTAATGATGCAACTTGAAGTACACAGTAACCTTTAGACAGTGTTCTTGCTGGGTACGTTTAATTGGAATTTGCTGCTTATTTGAAGAGTATTCGGATTAGAGGAATCAGTGAAGTGATTACAGGAGACAGCCATAGGCTTGCAAGGGCTCATTCATCAGATAATTTCTAGATGGGTAAACAGTCAGTTGGGGCTACAGCCTCAGCACTGGGTGACCAATGTGAGTATGTCCAGTGATATGCCAGTATGTTAGACAAGATAGTAACATTCAGTATGTACAGTAAGATAAACTAGCATATAGTGAATGTGCCAACCATGTCTATTCTGTTTTGGATTTATTTCTAACTACATTTTGGTTAACACATTAACAATTTAGAAATACAGGACAATTACTTATCAAATTGTTCTTTCACTGTTGGGTTTATATATTGTCAAGACATCTAAGTAAATGTAAATCATTTAGCGAATTTTTTTTTTGTGCTTCTGAGAACATTGGGTCTTGTCAGCACAATAACAACACCTTTAGTAAAGTAGGTGTTGTGTCATATTCTTTCTTAAAAGTTTACTTTCTTTGATGGTAAAATCATAAATAATATAGCATAAGTAAATGCAATTATTAGTCTTTATGTTTTAATAATAAAATTTTTATAAGTAGATTATTATCCTTAATGGATTTTATATGATTTAGCTATATGGAACTATTCCTACTAAACCTTTCACAATATTGAATCCTATATTGTGAGTGTTACAGTATCAATAACCTTGGCTTTATATGTTAAATTTCTTTTTGACTGAACTAACATATTTGAGTACCTCAAATTACAGTCATAAATTTATTTCTAAGGATATATCTAAACAATCAAGAATAGTTTTAAAGAAATGCTAGCTAATGGGAACTATTATGATTTCAAATCGTTTGGCTATAAAAGGAGACAGGACAATAGATGTGATCCATATTAATAAACGTAGTAATGAGGCTATGATTGCAAACACAGTCAACTTCGGGCAGATCAACCTTGCAGCTAATTTATATCTCATGCCCTTTATTAACTGATAACTAATGAGAAATTTTCACTATCACGCCAGACTATCCTAATAAAACTGCTGTTTTGCATGTATGTTGCACTGTTTCATAAAATTTTCAGAAGCCTTTGACTCACTAAATAAAGTTGTCACTCAAATCTCATTTCCAATTTAAGTATAGAGCAGTTGAAAGAATATAAATTAATCCTCACATTGTCTCCATTTGATGAGCTCTCTAAGAGATCTTTGTCCTGTCACCTTTAATGGACTCTGTGAAATGGACTCATTATGAATTTCTTATCCTTTTTACAAGAACGATGTAATCTTCAAAGCTGTCCATCATACATTTGGAAATTATTATAATTTATTCCTAAAACACATTCAAAAATTAAGAATAAGGAGACTCTACTTTATTTGGATATCATAATATTGTAACAATAACATGCTGATTACAACTAGAGGTCTAAGAATACTATTTCCTGCTGATTACTCATGTTATATTCAAAGCCAGCAGTTAAAGACAACACAACTCAACAGTGTGATATTCAAGTATACTCAGACAATTTACAGCTGGAAAATGGGAATGTTTTTTACTTCATTTATCTGTGATTGCAGAAAAACTGGTAATACAGGACTACTTAATACCATAAAAATATCTCTAAATTCATGCTATCGAGATTTAGATTTTAATGTATTATTTTGCATTACATCTTACAAAATTTCAATTTGTTTTCTTTTTTTTCTCTTTATTGTCCATAAAGAGTTACATTGTTTAGTGGGCCAACCATGAGTTGTTATCCCCAATTCCCCGTTGTCCCCCTTCCCCATCCCCAGTCAGCTGGATATCCTCCTCTGTGGGCTGTCTGTATCAGTCTTTGTGGTAGGGGACCATGGATAGCCTAGTATTCAGCCGGGTTCTCATGACCCAAGTGTGTTGTTACTGAGGGTTGCCAAGTCTCTGATATTCTCCCCCACCACGGCTCTCACAATCTTTCCGCCCCCTCTTCTGCTCAGTTCCCTGAGTCGTGGTGGGTGAGTACTGAGGCTGCTTTGGTGTTGTGAACTTAGGTGTTTCTGTGTTGAGATTCGTTGGTTTCTGTCACACTGGCTTATCCTTTGTTGATTGAATGGCTATGGCTGTGGGTCCCTTGTACATTCAATCATTGTCTGTGGGGTTCCATATGCATCCTCCCCCATATGACTGGTGGCTCATCTCATGCCAGTATCTCAGCTTTCTGCCTGCAGTCAGTTAGTAGGGTTATATGGGCCACAGCTCCCTCGCTGTATCCTGAAGGTCAATTTGTTTTCTTACACCACACTCTTCCCTCTCTTTCCCTCAGCTTAAAATTTTAACTTGATTAATGAAATTCACATAAATGGAGAGAAAAAGGAGAATAAGATGGATGTTAGAAAAATACTTTATTTTGAAAACACCTGAGGAGTTGGCTATTCTTTTTATGTTTGAGTAAATTTTGTGGCCTTTTTAATTTTGTAAAACTTAGCAATCACAAGTGTCTTTTGCTTGAGAAATTGTTCATGAAGTTTCATTATCTGCTTTGAACTCCAGTGTTTTAATGACTGCTGTTTTATTTTTATATCCAACAGTAAAAAGTCCAATGTTAATACCCTAAATGACTCTCCCCATTTGCTTAAAACTCATTTGCTTAAAAGCACTCTTGTTTTTTTGTTGCTAATTATTTGTGAGGAGATTCTAATCTGTGATGAGCAGAGCTGAGGAAGTAGAGACACAACAGGTAAGCAGAGACTGAGTGTGTGTGTGTGTGTGTGTGTGTGTGTGTGTGTGTGTGTGTGTGCATCTTTGATGGTGAAAGGAGAGGACAAGTGCTTTTCTCAGAGATCATGGTAAATAGAAGGCATATTTAAGGCATGTATTTGAGGTGAAGTTATGTAGAGAGATCAGTGAGTCTGAGCCATCAGACTGAGGCAATTGTTGACACAAAAGTCATTCTAAGTGTAGAGAACTTGTTAATATTTGAAGCAATTATCTGTGGTGGACAATGAGGACATAGAGTGTATTCCATACAAAAATGATCTGTTTTAATAATTTGGTCATGTTATTGACAAAATTGAACTGACTGAGGCAGACTCTCTAAAATATCCAATTGTCATCTTTGAGAAAGGTCATTCATCAGCTTGCCTTTCTCATCTCCCTTCCTGTTTTATGATTTGGATCTGAAACACTCCCAAAGGCTTGTGATCTGAAGACTTAGTTCCCAATTGATGATGCCACTGAGATGTGGGGATACTGTGGCGAGGGGCCTAGTGGAAGGAAGGTAGGCATGCCCTTGAGGGGTATATTGGACCTGGCCTCTCCTTCTCTCTCTCTTTCCCCCACCAAGAGGTGAGCAGCTCAGCTTCACTATATGCGTCTAGCAGGCCCAGAAACAATGGATCCCAGTTACCACAGACCAAACCGCTGAAACTGGGAGCCAAAGATGATAAACCTTTCCTTCTGTAAGTTGCTTTTCATAGATATTTTATCACAGCACTGGGAAGTTTATATGGAAACTTTGTATACTACTTATTCTATACAAAAGAAATTTAGTTCTTTCATGTTTTGTAACTTTGGTAAATGCAACATCTTCTATGATAAAATTCTTATGTGAAGTTTTCCCTAATATAATTCTGCACAATGCCATGCCCAGAGCTGCACATTCTTTGTTGTTAAACACCCTATTAAAATATTTATATTTCTTTTCTAAGATATATTGTTACTTATTGTTATGTGGAGGAGTCATTGGGGGTTAATCAAGGCTCAATATCTCATGAAAATCACCATGATTAACAGTGCTATTATATTTCCAACATCTTTTATTTTTCTACTAATAGGAAGATAAGAGAGTTCAAAAAAATGAAACATGAAGGGATGTTTTACTAACTTCAGCCCTGTTAATGAGTATTTCTATTTTAATATCTCTTTGGTTGCATAGATACATCTGTGCTGTCTTTCCTAAAGTGAACTGACTGCCATAAATTTCAGAACAGTTTCTGAGCAGCTGAAATGTTTATTGCACCCAATGTTTATGTAGTGCCCCATGCAGGGAGTGCGAAGGCAAAGAAGGGAAGGCACAAACCACCATCTGGTAGGTGTAAATGTGTACAATGAGAAGTTAGTGAGAAGAGGCAACCCTGGACTTGAGGAGACACTGAGAGTAGAACTGTAGAAAACAAATTATTACCTGGATTTTTAACGCTGATAGTACAAATGAACACTTCTTTTGGTGAAAATAAGAAGGTGTTGGCTTGTAGAGAGAGATATGTTCATCTCAGATTTCAAGTATGTTTCTTTAGTCCTGTAGATGGCAATAAAATTAAATTGAACCCACAATCTATGCCCTGAGGAAATGTATATTTTTCCTCCAATTTTTTTCAAAATTTACTGGGGAGAAAAACATATTTTCCAAGGTCAGTTTGGCTTTTATTATCTGCATCCACAGAGTCCTTATTTCCTTGTCTGTTTCTTTATTTCTGCTTTGGCATTATACATGTCAAATGTTGGGCTCAATCCTTCATCTGTTACAGGGAATGAAAACTTTGAAAAGTACTTTCTGAAGATATGTGAGCATCAGACTTCGATGGCATTTAGAGGGCACAACAGATTCACTTCTCATTAATACAAGGACTCACTGGATTGTTTATGATTCAAATACTACCACTTCTATCATTCTTTGTCTATTTTTTCCCTTCTCAATTTTAAAACCCACTCTCAAATATGCTGATCATTCACACTGCAAACAGCTCAACTAGCCATGCTTTGTGTTATGTACTACCAACATATGCCTAGGGAGTTCAACATCAACCCTGCTAACCACCCAAGATAGCTTCCTTCCTATGAAGAATGATGTTTGTGTGAATGGGGTGATACTCAGAAGCTGATTTTTATTCTTTCCACTTATGATCTTTTAAAATGAGGAATTTTGTAGTTAGTTGAAATTGTTAACAAATATTCTAGAAACACAAAGATAGAAAATAGAAAGGAGGTACTCTTTGAAGAATTTTCAAAGTTGAATAATAATTTAGATTCTTTCAAAGAAACAAAAGCATAAGACCCATAATGAAAGGACTTTGTAGATTGGATTAATAACCCTGCATCAAGTTGGATCTTCTGCTGCTTTCCTGTTTTTATCCAGCCTGACATTCTCTGCTGGTTCCTTGGGAAATTTGGACCATCTGTAGTAAATCTTGTTATTGAAGATTTAGGATTGCTGATAAAGTTTCAAGGATTTGGGAGTTGGAGGGATGACTCAGAGGTTAAAGGTTCTTGCTTGTAAAGTTTGATGGCCAGGGTTTAATTCCCCAGTATCCATGTAAAGGCAGATGCATGAAGTGGTACATGCATCTGGAGTTTGTCTGCTGTGGCAGGAGGCCATGCATGTCCATATATTCTCTCTCCTCCCCTCAAATAAATGAATAAAATATTTTGAAAACAAGGATTCAAAGATTTTGAGGTAGAGAGATGATTCTAGCCTCCCTTGCTTGCAGGTAACTACTAGATCATTCCTGGCCTTTCCTCCAAACGAGGGTAGGGCAGTTGGGAGAGAAAAAAAAAAACATTTCTCTGAGAACTTGACATATAAGAACAGTATTTGTGTTTGTGATGGTTAAGTTTTATTATCAACTTGACCTGTTTAGTATTTCACAGTAATATTGGGCATGTCTCTGAGGTTGCTTACAGTAAGGATTAACTAAAGGAAGTGGTTCATCCTCCAGAGTGAGCTCTTCCTCCAGAGAGGGAGGCTCTTCCAGTAGAAGGAGAGATGTAAGGAAGCTCTAGGGGAAGGAATTCTCTTTTCTTCCTTCACCTTGCTTGTTTGCTGTCACATGTGTGGTACTGGTGTGTGCTCTGCTTGGACTGTGAAAAAGAGGCCAGCCTCTTTCACTATTATGGAACTTCTCCTGTATCTGTAGCTTCAATAAATCATTTCCTCCCATAACTATGCCTGGTTTGGAGGGTCATCCCTGCGTCCATGTGGCTGACTATGACAGTGTTGATTAGAGCCACAACATTATCCTATAGATTTATTGTACTCAATGACTTCCTAAATGCCTAGATCAAATTCAGCCATGTTAGGGATTGAAGCTTCAGTACATGAATTTTTGAGAATTTCATTCAGTCCACAGAAGAAAATATGAATTAGCCCACAGTATACTCCTACAAGTAATGCCATTCCGTTCCTAGGTATTTACTCATGAGACAATATATGTTCACTTGCAGTTCTCAGCACAAAGTTCATAGAAGCTTCATTTTTAATAGAGAATAAGAAACGTGACCACAGGCAGGTGAATGACACATCACCAGTACTATTGGTATCATGACAGTGGAAGCTACTGAGTTATGATGGATTTATAACCTCGATTAATATCAGGATAATTATATTGGACAATATGAACCAAATAAAAATACATGTTATGAGATCTCATTTTTAATAAAAATTCAGAAGATATAGCTAATTCACAGTAGCAGATAGTAGGTCTTTTGTTTCCTGGCAAGGTGGGAAGGAGAGCTGACCAAGGAGGAAAACTATTTGGTGATGAATATATGCACTTCTTGGACTTCTAGTGACTATTTCATGTTCAATTTACTTCATTCAATGATGAATTTTATTGAGTTTAATACTTTAAATGTTCCACTTACTTTATCTATTTATAATTCATAAGCTTTAAAAAGACATATACAATGAAATACCACTACAAGCCCGCTAAAATGTCTACGATTAAAAAAAAGACTCCAGAGCTGGGGATATGGCTCAGTGGATGAAGCAGTTCTTAAGCTGGAGTACCTGAGTTTGGTACCTCAGTCTCCACAAAAAGCTTGAAGTATCAGTGGGATTCCATAATCCCAACATGCTGATGGTGAGATGGAAAACAGAGACAGGAGAATTTCATGGAAGCTCTCACAGACCAGTGAGCCTGATACACACAGCGGTGGAAGCCAAGAACAAGAAGCTCTACCTCAAATGAAGTGGAAATACACACTGATATATATATATATATATATATATATATATACATATATATACATATATATGTATGTATATAGTGTGTGTGTGCGCACACACACATATATCATGTTATAGAAAATGCAGAGAATATGCACACCTCATCAAAGGCTTGTCTGGATATGAATTACATAGTCGCCTTGGAAAACAGTATGAAATTTTCAAAAAGTGAGTATATAAGGTACCATTTGACATAGTTATTTCATTTTTGGGTATCTGTTATGGAGAAATGAAAATTACATGTCCATGTAACTCATAATGCAAAAGTTTATAAGAACTGCAGTCATTGTAAATGAAAGATGAAAATCCAAGGATCTTTCAACTGTTGAAGACATAAAAATATGTGGTATACTCCTGTAATAAAATACTGCTCTTCCAAAAAAAAGTACTCATATACGCAAAAACATGAAGCTAAAAACTACTAAAAGTGCAAAAAATGAGGAGCAGACATTACCATCTGTCATGCACATAAGGGGTCACAACAAAAGATGTGACTTAGATGGTCACCAAAACATAGAAAAGTTGGGAAAATGATAACCTGGCTCATTTTCCCCATTGCCACATAAGTGGTGTGACTGAGCTATGTGTTTAAAGCCAGCGTTTGCTATGTGAGGTTCAGATACTATGACATTGGAACAAAGATCTCTCCTGTTGTCCTTCTCCTGTCTCCAGCTTGTTCAGTAAACAATCATGTGTGTGTGTGAGAGAGAGAGAGAGAGAAATAGAGATAGAGACAGAGAGAGCAAGAGAGAGAGGAAAGAAAAAAGAAAACTGCAACATTGGACTCTTTAAGGAGCTAAAGGAGAGGTTTCAGAATTCAATTTTTTATAGTAAGCCTTTTTTTCTTTATTATCCATACATTGAATGAGCAAATAACGTGTTGGTATCCCCAGTTCCCCAATTTCCCACTTCCCTGTTCCCAATCAGCTGGGTGTCCTCCTCCGTGGGCAAACTGGATCAGTCCATGGGGTAGGAGGTTATGGATAGCCTAGGAGTCAACCCGGGTCCACCCACTTTGTATGTTGTTACTGAGGGGGGCCATGTCTCTGCATATTCTCTTCCACCATCAAACTGGGAGATGATTTTTGCAAGCTATAACTCAGACAGTGGCCCAATTTCCAGAACCTCCAGAGAACTCAAAAAAAATTAATAACAAAACTCAAACTGCCCCCTCACAAAATGGGGCACTGATCTCAACAGAGAATTCACAGAGGAGAAAACACAAATGGCCTTTACTCACTTAAGAAAGTGCTCAGAATCCTTACGCATAAGGGAAATGCAAATCAAAACTACAATGAGATTCCACCTTACTCCAGTCAGAATGGCAATCATAAAGAAAACCAACAACAGGTGCTGGTGAGGATGCGGGGGATAAAGTAATCATCATACACTGCTGGTGGGACTGCAAGCTTGTTCAACTGCTATGGAGAGCACTGTGGAGACTCCTGAACAGAATGGACATAGAGCTACCAATAGACCCAGCTATCCCTCTACTAGGCATCTACCTGCAAGATGTCACACCTCAATACAGAGACATTTGTGCAACTATGTTTATAGCAGCTCAATTCATAATAGCCAAGAATTGGAATCAACCCAAAAACTCACCCCTGGATGAATGGATAACAAAACTGTGGTACATTTACATGATGGAAGTTTACTCAGCAGAAAGGAAAAATGACATATTGAAATTTAGAGAAAAATGATCTAACTTGGAGCAGATCTTAATTAGTGAACTCTCAAAAGAACAGAGTCAAACACTGCATGTTCTCCCTCATATGCAGTTCCTAACCAGGTTAACCATAAACTCTATGCAAACCAGTCGTGAAAAGTGAGTTTATGACAGAGGGGTAAGGAATGGAGGAGGGGATGACTTAAACATGAAGCTAAACTAAAATTAGTTCAAAATCATAAAATCCTCATGTACATAATGTAACCTATTAAGCAAGTAGTGGGCATCATCTGGCAAGAGGGGTCATGAATAGAAGGGGAGAGGGTCTAAGTGGAAGAGAGGGCAGATAGAATTCTATTTTTAATATGTTCCACAAAATGATTGGATTAAGAACTATACAAGTAATAGATCTGATGTTTAGAAAGATTGTTTTGAAGTTATGTTTAAGAAAGTTGTTATTATCTATAGATGCAGTGGAAAATGGACACTGAGTTTGCCTAATGAATTTTCAACGTTTTGATTTGGAGCTTTCGCATAACTTAGCAACAGAGGAGGGATTCAAATAAATAAGGGCACATGGTTGACTGATACTGTGTAGACAACCTTCACACACACATACACACACACACTGACACACAAACACACATACACACTCACACACAACACACACTCACACACACATACACACATACACACACATGCACACACACACACGCACCACATGTACATACCAGTAAAGGGCTAAATCTTTTACCAGAGTAAAAACAAATCGTGCCATAGTATTAAAGGACAATTATTTGGCTCCAATATTTGTATTAGCAACTATAAATAGAAATCACAATTAAAACCATAGTCTCAAGGTAGAGGCTCCATCTAATGACAAAAAAATATTTGCTGATTCAGGCCTGACCATCAGTCGTGCACACTGGAGACTCATGAAAGCCTGCTTTCTCCCTCATGCTGGGTTGTTCCCTCTAAGCAGATTTAATGTAACATGTTAATACTTATGTCATCAAATGTTCTTATTTATAGTCATTGACCCTCTTAATTTGCAGTCCACAATCATAATCATAATTTTATTGGTCAACTTTATTAGCACAAAGCTTTCTTGTTTTCATTTTTTTGTTAGTACCTCTGTGGGAGGGTCTGGCTCATAGATAACTTGGCTTTAAAAATCTCTCCTGAAAGTAGCTGAAGATGAAATATGACACTTATAATGTATTTAAAATCTTTTCCATATTAGAAGACCTTTACAACAGCTTTATTTGTATATTCACCCCCAATACGAGTGCCATTTGCTTGTCATTATGTTAATAAAGTCTGTGATAATTGCTGGGTGTGCATAAAGATAAAGGCAGCTGGTCTATAGAGGATTCATATTTTAGCAAGCTGCAAAGTTAACTTAAACACTTTATGTTAACATAAATACTTTATGGTTCATAAGTTCTTTGTGAAGACAGTTGTTTAGAACTTAGGATGTAATTTGTCATATTACTAGGGCACAGAGGTGTGAATACAGGAAGTCAACTGCAAGCCCACAGTCCACATGTGCTGCTAATGAATGAATTTAATCCTTGCATAGCACAAGGTTTATATTTAGGAAAAATGTGTTCAGACATGCCGCTCAGAATGCTAAGAAGGTCCCTGCTCAGTGGCAATGGAAACTTGCCCTGCTTCCACTGCCCCTCCCTTTTTGTAGTAAGGAGAGTGTCATCATTCTAGGAGTGAGTGGGGGCCCTATGTGGGCACCTGGTTGAGTAGGGTCTGGACAGAGCGGGGACTCCCAAGAGGGTATAAAGAGGGAGGAGGGGAGTTTAGACCCTGTGTGCTCCTTTTCTTTGTTTTGAATCAGTTGTTTCCCTTTCCAGTGCCTCAGGAAATAAAACAATTTCAACAGTGGCATGTCGATTCAGCATATTGCAATTTATATAACATTTCATCTGTCCAGGAAATGTCCTTGGCCCTGCTAAATTTACAACAGTTCCTGTTCAGTCTTCTCAGATTCCAGGAGCTCAAACCGCTTACTAAAAACCTCTCGGTTGGAAATAAGAGCATAGATCTATCAGCCTTTTGCTGAACCATTAAGCCATAGATCCCACTTTTCCTGAATGGGATACAACTTAGTTGTTGCAAAGGAGATTACTTGCAGGGGTCCACATCTCCATAGCAACTGGATTCACAAGCAGGTCTGTTGAAATGGAAGTTAAAAGTCACATAGGAAGAAGTCTTACCTAGCACTGGCTTCAAGAGGACTGTGTTGGCAAGAGGCAGAAAGTCATGATTACATTTCATTTGATGTGTGATTGCTCAGAGGCACAGCCAAGACATGGGCACTGTGCATGTTGTGAAATTAAGACACAGAAGTTTGTGTGTTGTTGTGGGCAAGCTTCCCGGGGAATAGCCTCTTCTCTTATCCATGTGGCTTAAGCTAATATAGTACTTATGAATGCACACAACTGGCATTAGATTTAGTTGTTTTAAAAACTGTAACTGGCATTCTAGCAGACTATGTTTACTGTATCTTCCAAGCACTTTGTAGTCCTTGTGTGTGTGTAGGGGGGAGGACATAGCTTGCTGCTATCATAAAGGCAGAGAACAAATGCAATAAACTCTGGTATGAGGAGGGAACTCTATAGAGCTTCCTTGGCAGTTTATTTCCAAGTAAGGGAAAAGGGTTTCATACTGATAGATCCATTTGGCCACTATTAGTCTGGCTAAAGGTAAGGCTAGAAGCCCAATAGTCTGATTTTTTTAAATCCAGAGATTTAGAGAAATTAGGCAGAAATTAAAGATGTCAGTTCAACGTCAGCTGTTCAAATGGGAAGAAGAAAGCAACATAAATACTCATGACAATAGGGCAAAAATCTGTATAGTTGAGGCTGAGAATTAAGGGTGTTTGTCTGGTCACTGAATTTCATTAAAATTATTCTTTATTTTGAGACAGGATTTTCTTTCCTATGTAGTTCAGACTGGGTTTGAACTTGAGATCCTCCTGCCTCAGTCTCCTAAATGCTGGAATTACAGGCAGGCGCTATCACATCCAGCATAAAATTTCCTTATTAATATTTGAGGAGCATGTTTTCTAAAAATATGTGCTACATTAAAGCTGCAAAGTTCAAGGACAGTGTAAAAGACATTCATGTGCCACTTAATAATTGAAACAATTCCTACTACCCACACATCACAGATACTATTGTTACTCTTTTATCTCACTTTTAGTTTTTTTAAAAAAATATTTTATTTATTTATTTGAGAGAGAAAGAGAGAGAGAGAGAGAGAGAGAGAGAGAGAGAGAGAGGGAGAGAGAGAGAGAGAGAATGGGCACACCAGGGTCTCCAGCCACTGCAAATGAACTCCATACACGTGTGCCCTCTTGTGCATCTAACTTTATATGGGCACTGGGGAATTGAACTCTGGTCCTTCTGCATTGCAGGCAAACACCTTAACCGCTAAGCCATCTCTTCAGCCCATCACTTCTAGTTTTATTTTCCTACATTTTTTGGAGAATCCCTACTATCTACTAGGTAGGATTTTAAGTGATAGCTATGCAAAATTCTTTAAAAGTTTTCTTTAAAGTGACACATAAAAATTGTACATATTTGGAGGAAATATACATTGTGTAACAATTAAATAAGAATATTTGGCATATCATTTACTTCTTTGTAGTAAGAACATCCAAAATACACTCTTTTAGCTATTTGAAATAATAAACACATTATTAACCACAGCTATGCTACCATGCAATAAGAACTTATTCTTCCTATGCAACTGTAAGTTGACACCTGTTAACTAACTCCTCCACCTCCTTCCCTCTCCCTCCCCAGCCTCTGGTGACTGACCCTTATTCTTGTCTGCAGTTCTGTGACATCACCTTCATTAGATTCTGCATACCATTGAGCATTGTGCAGCATTTGTCTTTCTATGCCTAGCTTATTTCATGTGTTGCATTTACCTTCTTGTTGCTAGAACAAAACCTGACCAAAATCAGCTGCTGGAAGGAAGGTTAGTGGTGGCAGGGGAAAGATGGTGTGGAGCAGAAGTGGGACTTCACCCCTGCCACAGCAGGTGGAAAACAGCAGCAGGAGAGTGAGCTGGATTCTAGCAAGGGGAAACTGGCTGTAGCTGGCACACCTCCTCTAGCAAGGCTCTGTCTCCCAAATCGCTATGGGCTGACACCAAGCATACAGAACACATGAGTTTATAGGGGGCACATGAGTTTGTGGAGGACACCCAATTCAAACAACCACACTATGTAACACAATGTATTCCAGGTTCAGCCAACAATGCCAGAAATAATAGAATTTCATTCTTTCTTATGGTTGAAGAGTATTTCACTGCATATATAGTTCACAGTTCTTTTCTTCATTCATAAATTGGTGGATATTTTGTTTGATTTCATATTGTGGCTCCTATGAACAGTGCTGCAATAAACATAGGCCTGCAGGTGTCTTGTTATCCTACCATCTTATTCCTTTGAGTATATATACCCAGTAGAGAGATTTCTGCATCCTGTGCAGCCTCCATACTGCTGTCCTGCTGGCTGCCCTGATACATTGCCACCAGGACTGCATTAAGTTCCACTTCACATCTGCTTGTTATTTTTAGTATCTTTATATAATAACTATTCTAATTTGGGTAAGATGATGTCTTCTGGTTTTAGTTTGCATTTCTCTGATGAAATGATGCTGAATGCTTGTTCTTACATTTGTTATCCAGTTCTGTGTCTTCTCTGGGAAAATGTTTATTTAGGTCTTTGACTAATTTTTAGATCAAATTATTATTGCCGTTCTTATTTTAGTTGTTTGTTTTCCTTAAATATTCTGGTTATTAATATCTTATTTCATGTACACTCTGCAAATATTTTCTCCTATTCTTTTGACTGCTTCCTTTCTGGGATGCCTTTTAGTTTTCATGTAATCCCTTTGCCTATGTTTTGCTTTTGTTGACTGTGCTTTTTTGTAGGGGGTTCTTTTATTTATCTATTTACTTGTTTCTTTTATGAGACAGAGTCTTACTATGTTACTCTGGTTGGCCTTGAATTTACTATATTGTCAAAGTCTAGTTTTGAGGCAAATCTCCTGCCTCAGCCTCCCAAGTGTTTTAGGTTTACAGGCACGAGAGAGTATGCACAGTGCTTTTGGGGTGACATATTCAATGAAATCCTTGCTCAAACTATGTAGGCATCCTTGTTCCAGATCTTAGCAGAAAAGTCATCTTTTTTTACCTCATTCTGCCAAAGATTATCTGTGCCTTGTCATATATGGCTTTATTGTGTCAAGATACATTTCTTCCATACCAAATGTATTACGAGTTTTCATATGGATGGAATTTTAACTGTGTCACATAGTTTTTGACATCTTTGAAATGCTTATATGTTTTTTCTTTCATTCTGTTAATGTGGTAAATCATGCTTACTCATTTACATAAGCATTTGGGATGCATTTCATTTGCTTATAGTGAATGGATGACCCTTTAATATACTGTTGAATTAGCATTTTACAGTTTTATTGAATTTTTCAACTATATGTAAGAGGGATATTGGCCTATCATTTTTCTGTTTGTTGCATCATTACCTAGTTTTTGGAAAATAAAAAAAAAACTTGTCCAAGAATACTTACATTTAGAGGAAGACTTTGGTGTGTATCCATTTTTAATATTTATACATAAAGAAAATAGCATTTCATTATTATTTCTGCATATCTTTTTTATTTTGTGATAAAATGCACATCATGTAAAATGTATTATCTTAATCATTTCAATGAACAATTTAATAGTATTAAACACATTCATGACATTGTGTAGCCATCACCAACCTCCATTTGCAGAGTTCTCTTCATCCTGAAAAACTGAAACTATATACTTAGAGGCAGTGGCTTCCCATTTCTCCCTCCCCCAGACCCTGGTAATTACTATTCTGTTTTTTGTCTCTATGATTTTTGACCACTTGCGAGTGCCTCATGGAAGTGGAATCCTACAGTGTTTGTATTTTTGGGTCTGGTTTACTTAGCAGCATCTTCTCCAAGTTCTTCCAGGCTTTAACTTTTACAAGCAATGCTCTTTGAGCATGGATATTTCATGTTTCAAGTTCTATTGGGGATATACCCAGAGGCAGAATTTCTGGCAGATGCAGTAATTCTATTTTTAACTTTTGTGGGGCTTCCACGCAAACTTGCACACTGCTCCATTGTCCTACATTCTGCTCACAGTTTCAAGGGGTCCCATCTCCACATTGTCACCAGCACTTGCTAGTTTATGGTTTTAAAAACTACTAGACATCAAAATGGATATGAATTGGCGTAGTTTAGATTTCCATTTCTGTGATGATACTGAGAATATTTTCATGTTCAAATTGGTTATTTGTGTTTGCTTTTTTTGGATCAATGTCTTTGCAAGCCGGTTGTCTGATTTGAATCAGGTTTGCTTCTTTGCTGTTGCATTAGACAAGCTTTCTGCATAGCTTGAATATTAATTCCTTACCAGATAAAATTGCTTGCATGTATTTTTCCCATTCTGTAGATTGCATTTTTATTTAAATTCCAGCTTGTATATTTTTTCTTTTTGTTGCCTCTACCTTTGATGTCATATCCATGGAATCATTGCCAAATTCAATGCCATGAGGATGTTGCTGCATGCTTTCTTTTAAGTTTTATGATTTCAGGTGTTTGGACCATTTTGAGCTCATTTTTATATGCATGCACATAGATATCCAGCATCCTCAGAACTGTTTTTTGCATCTGTAACAAAAATCATTTGATACATGTGCAAGTGTAACCAAAAACAAAGGGTTCACTTCTTAGTAATCCCAGAAAGCATAGCCAGGACACAAAGAGTAGAGAAGGAATTATAACTTTCCTTGTAAGCAGAAGAGCACAGCTTTCAAGAAGAACATGTTCTTTTCTTCAAGGGGAGAGGAGTTTATTTATGAACTCTATACATATTCACATGGGGAGAACTCTTTGGGTGGACACATTCCTAATTGTGCTCAACTCAAGGTATATATTTGAACATGTGTAGGAGGAGGGCACAGAGAAAGATATAGTTGACTGACATTAGGGCTCCATTGGTTAGGTGAAGTCTGCACAGACCAGCAAACTGACATGCTATTTGTGAATGGAAACCAGAAGGGAAACGGGATGTCTTCCAAACTCCAGTGACTGGAGACCATCTAAGAACTAGACCATCAATATGCAGGAGCCTTTGTGGGACTCTTGCCCAAATTTTTGCCCAGCCATTGTTGCTGAAAAGAAAATATAAATTGACCTGGGAAAAGTATAAATTGGCAGAGAAAATTATAAGCTGAATTTTTTTTCACTCTGAATTCATAAAGATTAAACTGTTGCCACTGGGTTGAGTAAACATAACTGAAGATAAAAGAGTTAAAAGCACTAATTGGGTTTTGAGATTCATGATTCACAGTTCTGAAATCTAATAGTAAAGGCTTTCAAAAATTTCAAATTGGGGGGGCGGAACAAGATGGTGGACGAGTAACAGCATTGCCAAGACTCTCTCCTTGAAGGTTTGATTTTCCAGCTGGGATCCAAACTTTGGACACCAGCCGGACCTGAGCCCAGGCCCTCCTTCCACCCCCCAACTCCTGTGCCAGCACAGACAGGGTTCCCCAACAGCTCTCTGCTCCACCCGATCCTTGGACAAGCTTCTCTCCACGACCCCCCCACATACACAGGCAAACGTGATTCTTGGACAACCTGACCTAGCTTGGTTCTGTGGCCAGACCTCAGGCAGTTGCCTGGGAAACTTGGCAGAGGCGGGATCAGATGGGTACCTGCAAGGAGGGCACAGGCGCTCTCCGCGAGTACCAGGGATCACACACCACTGCCAGGAAGTAAAGTGGGCTGAATAGCACTCCCCAGGGTGCTTGAGTCCCACTCCCCTACCTGGACATGGGCAGAAACCAACAGAAAAAACGCACAGAAATCAAAGAAGGAACTCTCCAACCCAGGGCTCCTAGTCCCTTTACGGAACAGGAAAGTGGCAAGGAAGTAGAGGCAGCACAAATACAATCACAAAGAGAGAATAATATGACTCCTGACCACAACTGCAATGCAAATATGAAACAGTTAATGGCTGTTATGGAAATTATGAGAAAAGACATGAATGAGATGAAGCTTTCTAACTCAAGCACAGACTCCAGACTGAATTTAATAGAGAGAAATATGGATGAATTCAGAAACACATCAAGTGAATTGAAGATTAATCAACTAAGGGAGGAACTAGACAATCAATTGATTAAATTTGATGAGGACGTCAGAAAACTTAAAAATGATTATCAGGAATCCCAAGCAAAAAGAAAAATAGATTGGAAATTGGATCTTACCAAAGAATTGCAGACTATAAACAATATAGCAGAAACCAATAATGAAAAGGAGATGTTAAAAACCTCCCTTGAATGAATCAGTCCCAGAGTTGACAATCTGGAGGATAGACTATCAGAAGTGGAAGACAAGTCAGAAGGAATTAATAAGGATGTCATAGTTTTCAATAAATTCAAGAACTCAAGTGAGCAAAATATGAGGGATCTATGGGATACCATAAAAGGGCCCAATATTAGAATCCCAGAAGGAGAAGAAACCTAGGATAAGGACATAGGAAATATCTTCAACAGAATTATTCTAGAAACCTTTCCGTATTTAACAAGAGAAAGCACACTCAACTTTCAAGGGGCCCAGAGGACTCCAAACAGACAGGACATGACGAATAATTCTCCAAGACACATTTTAATTAAGATGCCCAACATAGAAAGCAAAGAGAAAATACTCAAAGCTGCTAGAGGAAAGCAAACCATAACTTATAAAGGAAAAGCCATCAGACTTCTCATTAGAAGCCATGAAAGCCAGAAGGGCTTGGAATAATGCTTTTCAGAGCCTAAAGAAGTATGGCTTTCAACCTAGACTACTGTACCCAGCAAAGCTATCCCTCATGATAGATGGAGAAGTGAAAGTGTTCCATGAACTAAACCAGCTCTACGACTATTTGAAAACAAAGCCAAAATTTCAGAAGATCCTGCAAGAGATATCCCACACAGAAGAAACAAGAAATCTTCCTCAGAAGAGTACCAGAGGTCAGACACGACAACCACAGTCAGTGTGCTAATAACAGCACCACAGACAACAAACCCCATTAACCCTTCATCATGGCAGGGCTTAGAGCAAACCTCACAGTTATATCATTGAACATAAATGGATTAACTCCCCTATAAAAAGACACAGACTTGCAGGGTGGATGAGAAAAATGGACCCTTCCATCTGCTGCCTTCAGTAAACACACTTTACTTCTAAAGACAGCAATCTTCTTAGAGTAAAAGGATGGAAAACAGTTTATCAGGCATGTGGAAGTAAAAAGCAAGCAGGTGTGGCTACATTAATCTCTGACAAAATAGACTTTATACCAAAATCAATTAAAAAGGATAATGATGGTCACTTCTTACTCATCAAAGGAATGATCCAGCAGGAAGATATCACCATCATTAACATATATGCACCAAATTTCGGTGCAACGTACTTCATAAAGGAAACCCTACTCAAAAATAAAGCAGAAATAGACTCTAAATCCATCATAGTAGGAGACTTTAATACACCTCTATCAGCTCTAGACAGATCAACCAAACAGAAGATCAGCAGGGACATAACGGAGCTTAATGACACCATTGACCAGCTGGGGATAACAGATATTTACAGAACGTTCTACCCTAAAGACACAGAATATACATTCTTCTCAGCAGCACATGGGACTTTTTCTAAAATTGATCACATCTTATGTCACAAATCTTCCCTAAACAAATTCAGGAAGATTGATGTAGTTCCTTGCATTATATCAGACCATAGTGCATTAAAGGTAGAAGTTAACAATGGAACAGGATCCAGAAAATAAACAAAGTACTGGCGCCTAAAAAATGATTGGGTCATCCAAGATATAAAACAGGAAATTCAGAATTTCCTAGTAATAAATGATGACGATAAGACATCATATCAGAACTTATGGGACACAATGAAGGCAGTCCTGTGGGGAAAGTTCATTGCGCTAAATGCCTTCGTATCAAAGAGAGAGAGAGGTCTCAAACCAATCGCCTAACCACCCATCTAAATTCATTGCAACAGACGGAAAAAGCTAACCCGAGGAGCTCAAGACAAAAGGAAATAATTAAAATCAGAGCTGAGATTGATGAATTGGAAATAAAGAAAACAATTTAAAAAATAGATAAATCAAAGAGTTGGTTCTTTGAAAAAGTTAATGAGATCGACAAACCCCTGGCCAATCTCATCAAATGAAGAAATGAAAAACCCCAAATCAACAAAATCAGAAAGGACAATGGTGAGATCACAACAGATCCTGAAGACATAGGAAGAATTATCAGGTCATACTTCCAAAACCTCTACTCCACAAAATTAGAGAACCTGGAAGAAATGGATAAGTTTTTGGACACCTCCCAACTGCCAAAGGTTAACCTAGAACAGATAAAAGCACTATATAAACCTATCACATCCACAGAGATTGAAGATGTAATAAAAAACTTTCCCAAAAGGAAAAGCCCAGGACCAGATGGTTTCTCAGCTGAATTCTACCAAGAGCCTTAATCACAGAGCTGAAACTACTCTTTCTGAAGTTTGTTAGAAATATAGAAAAAGAGGGAAGGCTTCTAAACACCTTCTATGAAGCTACCATTGCCCTAATGCCCAAACCAGGCAAAGATGCAACAAGAAAAGAGAACTATAGACCCATATCTCTGATGAACTTAGATGCAAAAATCCTGAACAAAGTCCTAGCAAACCGGATATAATGCTACATCAAAAATATTATCCACCCTGACCAAGTTGGCTTTATCCCAGAGATGCAAGGATGGTTCAACATACTCAAGTCACATTAATCAGCTCAAACACAAGAACCACATGGTTATCTCAATAGATGCGGAAAAGGCTTTTTACAAAATTCAACACCTCTTCATGTTCAAAGCTCTCAAAAATTCTATGCAGGCATAGATGGCCTTTTCCTCAACTTAATAAAGACAATTTACAAAACTCCTAAAGCACAGATCTTTCTCAATGGGGAATGACTCAAGGAGTTCCCACTCAATTCAGGAACAAGACAAGGCTGCCCACTCTCACCACTGCTCTTTAACATAGTACTTGAAGTTCTAGCCCAAGCGATTGGACAAGAGAAGGGCATAAAAAGGATACAAATCGGAGAGGAAGAAATTAAATTATCCCTTCTTGCAGATGACATGATCCTTTATATATCAGACCTAAAGAATAGTATCAGTAACCTCTTGAAGGTGATTAATGCCTTCAGCAACATGGCAGGATACAAAAATAACACACAAAAATTAGTAGCCTTTCTTTATGCAGAGAACAAGCAGACAGAGAAAGACATAAGAGAGACTGTCACATTTTCTGTAGCCTCAAAGAAAATCAAAAACCTGGGAATATCACTAACCAAGGTTGTAAAAGACTTACATAAGGAAAATATTGAAACCCTCAAGAAGGAAATAGAGGAGGACGTGTGAAGATGGAGATATTGCATGTTCATGGATAGGGAGAATCAATATATTAAAAATGGCAATCCTGACAAAAGCGATATACAGATTCAATGCTATGCCGATAAAAATCCCAACCTCTTTCTTCACAGACATAGAAAAAATAATCTCTAAATTTATTTGGAAGGGCAAAAGACCTTGGATAGCCAAAACTATTCTAAGTAAAAAATACTACTCAGGAGGTATCACCATGCCTGACTTGAAAACATACTACAAAGCCATAGTAACTAAAACAGCATGGTACTGGCATAAAAAGAGAAAGACAGATCAATGGAACAGAATTCAAGACCCAGCTTTGAATGGAAGTAACTTCAGTTATTTGGTCATTGACAAGGGGGCCAACAATGTATGCTGGGCCAAAGATAGCATCTTCAACAAATGGTGCTGGATGAATTGGAAAAACATGTGTAAAATAATGAAAATACACCCACTCCTTTCACCGTGCACAAAAATCAACTCCAAATGGATCAGAGACCTTAATATAAATCTAGTAACCGTGAACACCCTGGAAGAAAAAATAGGAGGAACTCTACATGAAATAGGAGTTAGAAAAAATTTCCTGAGCAAATCTCCAGCAGCCCAGGAAATATGACAAAACCTTAACCAATGGGACCTGATCAGGCTCAAAAGCTTCTGTACAGACAAACAAACCATACTCAGAGCCAATAGACCCCCTTAAAATTGGGAAATTATTTTCACCACAACTACTGCTACAACTCAGACAGAGGCCTAATTTCCAAAACCTACAGAGAATTCAAAAAAATTTAATAACAAAAACCTGAAATGTCCCCTCACAAAATGGGGTACTGATCTCAACAGAGAATTTACGAAGGAGGAAACACAAATGGCCTTGACTCATTTATGAAAGTGCTCAGCATCCTTAAGCATCAGGGAAATGCAAATCCAAACCACAATGAGATACCATCTTACCCCTGTCAGAATGGCAATCATAAAGAAAACCAACAACAATCGTTGCTGGCGAGGATGCGGGAAAAAAGGGACCCTCACTCACTGCTGGTGGGATTGCAAACTTGTTCAACTGCTATGGAAAGCAGTGTGGAGACTTCTGAACAAAATGGACATAGACCTTCCAATGGACCCAGCTATCTCTCTACTAGGCATCTATCCAAAATATGTCACAGCTCAACACAGAAACATTTGTACAACCATATTTATAGCAGCTCAATTCATAATAGCCAAGAATTCGAATCAACCCAAATGCCCATCCATGGAGGAATGGACAGAGAAACGGTGGTATATTTACATGATGGAATTTTACTCAGCTGAAAGGAAAAATGAAATATCGAAATTTAGGAAAAAATGGTCTGAAATCGAGCAGATCTTACTAAGTGAACTCTCAAAAGAACAGAGAATCAAACGCCACATATTTTCCCTCATATGTGGTCCTTAATCAGGATAACTGTTTTCTTTATGCAGACTAGTAGAAAGAAGTGAGACGTTATAAATGAGGGGTAAGGGATGGGGGAGGGGAATGGCTTAAGCATGAGGATAAACCATATTAGGTTCAAAAATATAAAATTCTTACGAGCATACTGTAACCTATTGAGAAAGTAGTGAGCATCGCCTGCCAAGAGGGGCCATGAGTAGTAGGGGAGAGAGTTTAAGCCTGTGAATAATTAGATCAGCCTGACAACCTCTGGTTCCAACCGCTGGTTCCTTCCCTCACTGAGCTGTTGACCAAAGCGACTCATGAAATTCCAACAACAAGACAGAATTCTGTCAAAGCTCTTGAATGCCCTCCCCAGGCCTGAGGCAAAACCCTGTTGCTGAAGAAACCACAGAATGCCATTGATCAGCATCGAGAGACCCTTCAACGTCCGGAACAGTATCCAGCCCCCAGAAGGCAGTTAGTGTAGTGCTGGAAGGCACTCCGCAGGCTGCTAGGGGAAATTGATCAACAACAGCTGGAGTAAATAGAGACTACTGACACGAAACACAATCTGAGGTCATGAGTAGGCTGACCACAACCCCTACTGGGAGAGAACAGGGAACCAAGAAAGGAGCTCTTGTGCAATGGTGGAGCCTGGGCCTGGGAGAGACAATCAACAGCTTTCAAATTTGGCCAATTTTCCATTTAGTGAGGGGGACCCCTTGTCTGGAACTTGGGATTCAGGGTGATAGTCACTGGACCCCGTATTCTTGGGCTCCCAAGACAAGTTGTACTATGGGAGTGATTGACGGGGAGGCTACTAAAAATAGAATCTAGGCAAAGCAGAAATGTATATATTTGTTAACCTACACTGATCACATTCTCTGATGGAGATTGTGTTTGTATTTTTCAGGATGCAGCGAGAGAGCTGGGGCCCATCTAACCCTACCAACCAATAGGCCAATAGCTGAGATTCTGGCAAAAGAGGAGCCACCATAGTCATACTGTGGAGGATCCATATGGAACCCCACAGAGAATGTCAGGATGAACAAGGGACCCACAGCCACAGCCATTAAATCAACACAGGATAAGCCAGTGAGACAGTAACTAACGATTTTCGACACAAAGACCCCTAAGCTCACAACCTTAAAGCAGCCTTAATACTCATCCACCACGACTCAGGGAACTATGCCGAAGAGGGCGCAGAAAGATTGTGAGAGCCATAGTGGGGGAGATTATCCAGAGGCATGGCCAGGAGAACCTGGCTGAATACTAGGCTATCCATGGTCCCCTATCACAAGGACTGATCCCATGGAGGAGGTTATCCAGCAGATTGGGGAGGGAAGGGTAGTGGGGAATTGGGGATAACAACTCATTGTTTGCCCACTAAATATTGTAACTCATTATGGACAATAAAAAATTTCAAATCAATTTTGAAACTATATTTTGACAATAAGACATTAAGTTGATTTTGATATGCTAAAAGCAGTTGATCCTTACATATAAAAGATGCCAAAATTTGTAAATCTCAAGAATGTAAGTTTGAAGTATATTTATAATGATTATTAGTACCCTTTTATACTCATTTATTATTTATTTGTACAATTATGGAGCAAAAGAGGAGTGTATTTTCTACTAGTTGCATTGTTCTATCAATGTAAGTATAAAAAATTGCCACACTTATCTCTCTTTCTGAAATTATGCCTCTGATTTTTACATAGCTGATAACATATCCATTTGGGAACCTAGCTTATTATAATCATAATTTGAAAAATTCAATAGGGACTTTCAGAACTTGAAATTCCAAACAATATTTATAGATACCATCAGGAGGAATACTGCCTCCTCCCAGTTCTTCCTGTGGTTCAAGTTCTGAGGCAAATACTGCTGTTAATGCAATTTTAATTATTCCTTTTCTTTTTCCTAAGAAACTCTGATTTTGCCTTTTTCTTAAGTGCACCAGAGTACAATACTAAGAAATGAGATTTTAAGAAAATTTCAATGAAGACTTACTAATTCCACAATTGGATTATATACACAAGATGAAAAATTTTCATTTTGTAAGAAAAATCAGTGGTCTTAGTACCATCACTGGGCACTTCTACTTTTTCAAGATGTATTTATCTTTGATTTTCTTGTTTGAATATAAAATGCCTGGGTACAGTGTCGTTTATTCTGCTTGATGTCCCCTGAGTTTCCCATATCCATGCGTGGGTGTCTGTTATTAATTTAAGAGAAAGATCTTTACCTCAAGGATCACGTCCATTCATTCTTTCCTCTCCTCATGGTGTTTTCATCATGTATGTTACACCCTGTGAAATCATCCCACAATTGTTGAATGCTCTGTGGGTATTTGCTATGTTTCCTTGCCTGTTCTGGAAGTTTATGCTATTGTATGATCAAGCCCAAATTCTTCCCAGGATGTGTTCAGTCTACAAAGGATATATTTCTCATGTTTACCAGTGATTTACTTTTGATATATATGTATATCATATTTTAATTAATATCTTTATTATAGGTATATACATTGTATGAACAAATCTTGTGAAGATGTCCCCATTTCCCTCCTCTCTGTCCCCTACCCACTGGGGTCCTTCCTTGCTGTGCATACTGGATCTGTCCATAGGTTAGGGAGATATGAACTGCACCAGAGGTAGTCAGTTTTTCTCCCCCCCCCCTTTGTGCATTGTTGCTGAGGGGGGACAATGTCTCTGGATATTCTCCCCCACCATGGCTCTTATATTCTTTCTTCCCCCTCTTCTGCTCAGTTCCCTGGGTCATGGTGCGTGAGTTTTAAGTCTGTTTTATTGTTGAGATCTTAAGTATCTCTGGACCTTTTCCCTGGGTTGTGTTGGGTATCATTGGTGTCTGTCTCCATTGACCTTTCATGGGTTATTAGACTTGCTGTGGTGATTGGTCTCCTGTTTGTTTTATCACTTTCTCATAGGTTTCATTTGGGGCCTGTGTGAAGGCCAGGGGTGGTTTGTCTCCTGCCAGGATGTCAGCCATCATCCAATGTATTGGTGCATTGGTCTGTCCATGGCTCTCTCACTGCCTTCTGAAAAATACAAATGGAATCTCTATTGGGGAGTGAGATCAATATAGGTTAAATGAGACAAACATTGCTATTTTGGCTAGCTTCTAATGGGTATAGCTGTCTGGTAGTGGGAATTTCCCCTAGGAGCCTGGGTTCTTGGTCTGCATAAGATTTTGCCATGGATCCCAGTTCCAGTTAAGGGTTCCTTGTCACTAAGTGGATCTCTTAGTCAATTAATAAACCATTGATTACCCTCCTCAGTTTAGCACCACTATTGCACAGATAAGCATTTCTTGACTTGCTGGTCTCTTCCATATAGCCATTCCATACAGCAGTGTGTTCAGCATTCTTGTGACAACTGTCTATATTGTATATGAGTGGTCTCTGCTGTCTCCAAATATCATTGAT
>PVHP010024447.1:0-26423 GCA_004024765.1 Zapus hudsonius | reverse complement strand
TGACCTGCCGTGCCTTCTTCAGTCCTCTGTCTCCGTCCAGAAAAATGTCTAATTGTATCTTGAACTCATTTACATTGCTTGCTTCAATGGCCTCACTTGGCAGCTGAGGCTGTATGCTAATTCCACCCTTTTCATGAAGGAATTCTGCTGATTTCACTTACTTTTTATGGTTGATTCCACCCCTCCTCTTTCTCTCTCTTTTTCCTTTGGTCCCTGCTCTCCAGGCAGTTTCTCAAGCTCTTCCGCTGACTGTGAGCCTGCACCCTCAGGACGCACCCCTTTGGTGGAGGAGCTCTGTGCACTGACCCTTGTCTTTCTGGACACCCAGCTGGGACTAGTCAAGAATGTCCTGCCTCGGTTTTTCTGCTAAAGAGGAGGAATCTTTGTGGCCTGGGTGCCCATATCTGCCAGGGCATGCCTGTGTCTGAGGCCACAGTGATATCCGTTGTTTCTCAGAGCCAGAGTGAGAAGCAGTGTGAACTCCATAACCTCAGGCGCCTGGGGTGGGGGGGCATCCTTCACACTGCCAGGCTAGGAATGTCAAGACTAGGACCAGCTTGGCTCTGGCAGTGTGGCAGCCAGCATCCAGTAGTCACTTCTCCTGTGATGTAAATATGTGAAGATCCGCCCTGGTTTGCTCCAAGTGGACAAGCCCTTAGTGGCCCTGGGCTCTCCCTGGTCTTTGTCGTGGACCATCCTGTTCTTGGCCCACCATTCCAGTGGTTCAGCTTTTCTCCCTCCATTCTGTTTCTACACAGTACACACCTTCCCCCAACCCCTCCAGTGCTAGGGATTGAACAACTACTCACTTTCGAAGTGTTGCTGGGATGGCACCACAGAGGTAATTGCTATGGGTGGGGATTCCTGAATGCAGTCATGGGCTACATGCATGTGCAACAGGCCATGAGGTGACGATGCAGCTTTGGCATGGGGGCTGCACATCCAGGGTCATGGTGTGCGTGCTGTGATGGTCTCATGATGAGGTTGCCTGTTAACCCTCTCTGAGTTTGTTGTTCCTGCACAAGCAGTACATGATGCCCTCCAAAGGCCTGCTTCTCTGTCCTCGTGGGTGTTTCCTTCACTCCGTGGGTGCATCAAGTGCCCACTATGTGCTGCTGGTGTGAGGCTTTGCTGAGGGTAAGACAGACCAGGTCCCTGCTTCAGGGACACTTCAGCAGGGCCAGAAGTCATGGTGGCATTGTCCTGGGCATGCTAGGGCTCTCAGGGTCCCCTTCCAGGCAAAAGCATCTGGAAACGGAAGGTGACACACCAGCTGAAAGGTCCAGGCTAAGGTGCCAGGAGAAGGGTGGTGGAAGAGTGCTTTGGACTCAGCACGTGTTGTAAGGCCCTGGGGTGGTGACTAGTCCAGTGGAGGTGCTGGACTGGGCTACATCATAAAGTGTGAGGAGATGGACAGGCAGTGCTAGACTTTCTTTTAGCTGAGAAAGTCATGGAGCAGTGAGGCTCAGCCCTCTTCCCTTCTCTTGATTCTTGGGCAAGGTTAGGACCTTGACTTGGCTCTCCTGTGACCTCATTCGCTTCTCTACTGAGAGTGGCATAAAGTGCCTAGGGTCCTAGCCTGTTCCTGCCACTCACCATCTGTTTGACCTTGGACAAGTGACTTAACCTTTGTGTGCTGATCTGCAAAAGGGGGTGCTGGTGATCGTACACCCTAGGACCGAATGTGAACCAATGCCAATCCTCAGAGGAGTCAGTACAGCAGGTGTTAGCAGGGAAATGGCACTGGGTTCTCATGGAAGGATGTGCTGAGGGTAACTTCTCTCCAGCCAGGAGCCTCTCAAGTTTTCCTGCTCCCTTCATCTCAAGAAATTCATTGTCTTGGGTTCTTCTTGTACTTTCTATCTCTGTGGCTGCATTGCAATAGCATGGACATTTGTGCTTGAGACTGCCAGAAAAAGCCCGCAGAGAGACACCTAGGACCCCATCTGGACTCCTGTCCACCAGCCCCTTTCAGGCTTCACATGCATCCCATGAAGCAGGCACTGCTCTGATCACCCTCTCTTCATACGTGCTAGGTGTAGGACCTGAGTCCAGAGTGCTGGGGTGGCGGGAGTGAGTCTGGTTTGCCTGACACTACCTCCGTATCAGGCCTGGAAATGCCTGGGCCAAGGAGGGGAAGCGCTTACTTCCCTTGGCCCATCTGGAGGGGTTAAGGTCTGAGTGATCTCCATGCCTGTGGCCACCTTGACATCAGAGAGCCCACTTGCTCTGTACCTCTAGTGACCCTTCCTTGCAGCCACTGTTTCTGCCTTCATCAAGCACAAAAGAAGCTCATGGGAGCCCGATTCTTGAGCTCCTTCTCACACAAGTGGGTCAGGGCCCTAGAAGCTAGTGTGTCTATTCTGTTTCATTCAATATTCTTTATTACTTCTAGAGAAACTCACTTGGAGAGCTTGCACCAGAAAGCTGCAGGCCACTCTTGGCCCACGGACATGTTTTGTTTGGGCCATACAGTTTAAACATTTTTTGAATTGGTTGTCAACATTTAGAATTTGGCAAATTTCATGTAATAGTCCAGATTTTTGGCTTCTCTTGAAAAGTGGGAAGATCTGGCAACTTCGGACCCACATTCCTGGCTGTCCATGGTGGGCTAGGCTGAGGAGATTGTCCCTCCAGCAGGCCTGGGAGCTTCCGCTCCCTGTGGCCTCACACTTGGACTCGAGCCTTACCCCTGTCATCCGTCCACATGATGTGTCCACAGCCCTGCAGGCTTTGGTATGTGGGACCACTGCTCTCTGTTTCCTTCAGTTCAGGACAGTCTTTTTGGATGTTGGAATTTATCAGGGAGAAGGGAACTCAGGCCCAAGAACATGATGATGCGATCAAGACCCCTGGTGAGGCCCACAAGCCAATCTGTAAGCTTCACAGTGCCCTGAAAGGGGACCCTGATGGGTAGGGAGCTGGAAGGAAGGCCACTGTGTCCCTGAGAAGCCATGCCCACTCATACTCGGGGTAGCTTGCACAGCTGTGGTGTGCCTCAAACCTGGAGATGTTAAGACTCCTGCTGGATGTTCTTCAGGCCTCCCTGAAGGTCCTGGTGTCATGTTCAGTGGAGGCAGCCTGAGCTAGGTTGGTGTCCACTGCTTTGCATTCTAGCTATGAATTGGACTGGCCCCTGTCACCCCTTCCCTCATCCCACCCTGTGCCTTCCTTCTCCCCTACTCCTCACTGAATGAGTCACTTCTGTGTTCTGAGCTATTTCACACTTGAACCCAGATGCGTTTAGTACTAAGTGGTCTGCAAAGTCGAGACCCCCATGACTGGTGGCCAGCCGTTAGGAGCTGTGAGTCTGCTTGCTTCTCACAGGAACAGGATCCCAGGGTTACAGAGGTTTTGTGAAAATGTGACCTAAAAAGTAAACTGGGTTCAGTAGTACATACCTGTAAGTCCTAGCTACTCAGGAGGCTGAGGCAGGAGGATTTCTTGAGCTTAGGAATTTTCTACCAGTTTGGGGTAACATAGAGAGACCTTGTCTATAAAATGAACAAATGAATGAATGAATGAATGAATAAATGAGCAAATGAATGAATGTTTTCCAGGTGCTTTGGTAACAGTAGTGGGAAGATCTGAGGTTCCACCTGGGGTAGGTTCCTTCCTATTCTGAGTGATGCAGTAGACACACCCCATAACTGAAAGGCTAAGGGTGGCTTTAGCTGCTTGCTAGGTCTTGGGAGATGACACAGCTAGGCAGTGTGGTGGGATATAGGCAGGAGCTCACCTCTGATGTGTGTGTACTTCACTTTTCACTGTGGGGCCTCCTCATGGCCCTGTCCCATGACCTCAGATGAACACAAAGTGCCCCGTGGGGACAGAACAAAAGGCTCAGAGATTCCATCCCTGAGAAGTGCTCCTAGTCCTAGTTGGCCAGCAAATCTGATACTTACTCAGCAGTGCCAGGAAGTCTCCTGGGCTTCACCCTGGGATACTGTGCCATTCTCTGTGCCCCCCCCCCAGTCGAGAGCCACAGCACCAGGCTGTGCTTGGGCCTTGGATATCACTTCCTATGAAGTTTACTCAGGTCCCTGGCATGGTCTTCCTTCACAGTTGCATTCCCACATCCACTTCTCACTGGTTGTCCAAAAGCTCTTCATCCATATATGGTGATTTGTTTCTGTTGCCGCCCTCCCTCCCTCCCCCAGCCCCTCAAGGTGTCTGCCAAAACCCTGTATAACTCATATCATCTCCCAAGCCGTTACAGTATATGAGAGAGAGGCTAACTTAGTTATTTTTGAATACAGACCCTTAGCAAAAGAGTACGGTGGGGGAGTTTTTATACTCGCTGCATGAAATAGACAATATTTCCTGAAACAGGAGATACGAACCTCAAAGAATTTAAAATAAAACATTCATTTTATTATTTTTTTTAAAGAAGGAAAACTAGAAAAAAAGTAGAATAGTCAGTCTTTTTATCCTAAGTACAGATGAAATTGATTAAACCTTAAAGACTGGCCTCCGCACACCCGGTTTATTAATTGAAGAATTTCCTCTTACCCAGAATGGGAAGTTCACATTAACATTGAGCTGGCCCTGAGTGCTGGTGACACTTGAGAACTGAACATTTTCCACAATCCTATTTTCTCTTCGGTGCTAGAGGAAATCCTAAAATGGCTAACAGGGGGAAGGGAGGAGGGGGGGCAGAAACCGTACTTTTAAGGAAGCCTTCTTTCATTTCCTTGTAAAGCATGAAATCAAATTATAGCTCATGGCCCACAATTATTTTATTTCTACATTTCAAATTCCATTTTCTGCTTCTTCTCACTGCTCTTGAACAGGAGTCGTTCTGTTGTGCAAAGTCAGCTGAAAAGATTACCCCAGATAGACTGTGACACAGTAGCTAACGCAGGTCGGAGAGGGCCCTGGGAGTGCTCCACATTTGCTCACTTCCCGAGGGGAGGCCCACAGCCATCACTGCACCTGGTAGAGGCCTCAGCTGAGCTCCAAACTCCCAGGAAAGGGCAGCCAGCGTGTGTCATCTCCAGAGCTTCCCAGCATGTGCCCCATCACTGATGATAGCAGATGGTACCAGGTGAGGCCTGGGCCTCCATCACTGATGATAGGAGATGGTCCAGGTGACACCTGGGCCTCCATCACTGATGATAGCAGATGGTACCAGGTGAGGCCTGGGCCTCCATCACTGATGATAGGAGATGGTCCAGGTGACACCTGTCACTGGTAGTTCCTTAGCTTCCCAGGATAGAAGATCATGCCTAGTCCCCATCATCCCATTCCTCAGTTGAGTCCCTCACACCCACTTGACCCTGTTGATCAGAGAGCAACACCAATCTTAGAGTTCTAGCTGTTCACATATCAAGTTAGCATCTGATAACATATCATATGGTTGTATAAAATTTTGCTTTATTTATCTTTGTAGCTAATTTCCCTTTTGGCAGCAAGCTTAATGGTAGTGTACTTATTGTCATGTAAAGTTATTCCCAACACAAATACATTTGAATTAAAAAACAAACCAGTAAGCTGGGCATGGTGGCTCACACCTTTAATCCCAGCACTCCGGAGGCAGAGGTAGGAGGATCACCATGAGTTCGAGGCCAACCTGAGACTACATAGTGAATTCCAGGTCAACCTGGGTTAGAGCGAGACCATACCTCGAAAAACCAAAAAAAAACCAAACAAACAAACAAAAAAACAAACCCCAGTGACTCCAGCTGGACACTGTGGCCTGGTGCCTGTCCTTCTGGCTGCTCTGGAGGCTTCCCAGGGCCGTATACACAGCAAGTCCTGGTCTTAAAAATGAAAAAGATTCACTTTAAACACACGTACGTGCAAATAATAGTAGAGGTAGCATCCGTGAGAAATTGCAAGGTGAATCCGAGTCAGCCCCTTAGGCCTGTCTACTGGGACTGGGGCTCACCTAGATGCGTTGGAGCAACCCTGTAGGGCTCCTCAGATTCTTGACCTCAGCAGGGGTCTCCTGCTCTTAATGCTTAGCATTGGGGCTCAGGCTCTGCAGCAGCAACACTGTCCAGCTAAAATCTAATAACTGCCTTATTTTTTACTACACGAGAGGCCTTTTAGCCCAGCACACCTGTAACCTCTCACCAAAGAGGTTAGGCTGGATGAGGCAGGAGGAGCATGAGTTTGAGGCCTATCTATGCTATATGGCAAGACCCTATTTCAAAAGAGTACAAACATTTGAGAGGTGGAGACAGGAGGATCAGTTCAAGGCCAGCCTTGGTTACAGAGTGAGTCTGAGGCCAGCCTAGGATATGTGAGACTCTGGCTCAAACCCTCCCCCCCTCCAAATAACCTACAGAGAAATAAAGAGAATGTATCCTAGGGAACTCAGTGAACACAGCACATATGCGTTAGCATGAGGAATGCATGTGTGAATGCAGGGGAGGTGGGGAGGAAGCCACCTGTAATCTCAGCATTGGGAAAGCTTGAGAGCCAAACCAGTGGCGTCAAGAGTTCTGGGTTCAAGTGTGGAACGATGAAGGAAGACAGCTGATGTTAACCTTCAAACGCCACAGTCACGTGCACTCCTCACACCTGCTCCCCCCCAAGAAACCTTTCCTTATGATAAGTGATACTGGCTCCAATAATATAAAGCTTTAACTAAAAACTAGTTTTTGAGTGCATAAAAACATGTGCATATGTTTCAAAATTTCAAAGAACAAAAATGTAGGCCGTAAGGAGTAACTCTTCCCCTTTCCTTTCTCCTGCCTCCCTGGGTTACTTCCCCAGGGGCACACCACAGTCACCTACGCCCACTAAGCACTCCAAGGACTTCCTGTGCTCCCCACAGTTGCAATGTCTGTGTCGGGAAAGACTGGTCTTAGGGTGCTCCACTCAGTGCAGAGCTTCCACTGAGTTTGTAAGTCATCGTGCAATGCTGTTTCAGCTCGGTACCATAGCTGAGCTGTCTCCTCCCTCAGATGGGCAATGAGGCATTGCTGTGATAGACCTCCCTAGGAGTGGCTGTGTGCACCGCCATGCGGGTGGGCATGTGCATCACAGACATCCCCTGGATGGCTCATGGACCCCTGTGCAGGGAGTCATTGTGGGTGCCATATTGGCCTCCAAGAGGTTTGCCAGTGTGTGCTCCCCAACAGCACTCGGGATTGTGACTCTTTCTGCCCTGGGACTCAGCCTCCCTGTAGAAGGGTGCAGTGGAGTGAATTAGGGGGCTCTCCTGCTCAGCACCGGAGTGCAAAGTGTGAGCACACAGCTGTACCGTAGGTCTCTTCATGATTGGCAATATTTTGTCAGCCCAGTAGGTGAAGAACAGGATTTCATTATAGTTTTACTTTGTGTTTTTCTGGTTGTGGTATTTCTTCCTGGATGTTTGGGCTGTGTTCTTTTCTTTGTGCCCCTGTGTAGTCTGACTTCTCCTTCCTCCTCAGACCCATGTGCTAGGCCTGAGATGTTGTTCTGTGGCCAGCTGGCTTCCTCTTCTCCCAGTCTTTGCTCAAATATACCATGGGTGGATCCTCTCCAGTGATAAAACCCCGCCTGTCCCCATACAGTCCCAAGCCTGTCTCTCCTGCTCTGTTTCTCCTACCATACCCTCTGTGAAACCTACTTGTAATGTCGGATTTTTGCTTTCTGCTTTACCTTACTGGTCCTCAGGGGTCAGGATTGTTGCTCTGACTACCCGGCCATGCCAGGCACCCACCCTCACTGTCCGTGTCTGATGCTCTCCACTGTGTTGTTTCTCTTTTGATGCCAGCTTGAACTGTGCAGTTTGGAACATTAAGGAAAACATCCTGATGCAAGGTGGGAATTTTAGGCCTTTCTTTCCAGCCTTTGGTCTTTGCCATTTTTTTCATGCAGAAATTTTGATTTTTTATGTTGATAAATTATTCATTTTGCGTGTGTGTGTGTTGTGGTGTTTGCACATATGTGTGCTGATTTGGTGTTCCATGTGCATGCCTGAGAAGGCCAGAAGAAAACATTGGCTGTCCCCTCCATCACTCACCCATCTGTTTTTCCTTGAGCCAGAGTCTCTTACTGATGCTGTGCCATTGTGTGTGTGTGTGTGTATGTGTGTGTGTGTGTGTGTGTATGTGTGTGTGTGTGTGTGTGAGAGAGAGAGAGAGAGAGAGAGAGAGAACCCCAGTAGTTCTCCTGTCTCTGATCTCCATAGGACTGGATTGCACAAGTACATGGCCAGACCCAGCTATTCATGTGGGTGCTGGGGAATTCCACTTTGCAGTCTCTCAGGTGCCCTCAGGCCTCATGTTTGCACAGGGATCTCTCCAGCTCTTCTTTCTCTTTGCTTCTGAGTTTTATACTACACCTTACTTGTAAGATCATGTGTTTTTCCCCCACACCTATGTTTATGGTGGTTCTTTGCATGTGCGATAGTGTGTGTGTGTGTGAGAGTGAGAGATACAGTGTGCTATGTGTGGTGTATGTACATGTGTGTGCGCAGATGTGAGCTACCAGTGTGCATGGGCCCAGAGGAGAACAGGATGCTCTTCTGTATGACTTGACCTGAAGGTAGGGCCCTTTCCTCAGCCCAGAGCTGCCAGCAATTCTCAGGTCTCTTCCCTTCACAGACTGGAGTTACAGACGTACATGACCACTCCCAACAACTTATGTGGGTTCTGGGAAAAATCAAAATCAGGTGGTCTAAGACCTGCCCAAGCTCTTATGCTTATGTGACAGGTGCTTTTAACCACTGAGCCATCTCCTCAGCCTAGCTTTATGTTTTTATGCTTTGCATTTGAAAACATTTTATTTATTTGCAAGCAGAGAGAGATAGAAGAGAGACACACAAAGAGAATGGGCACACTAGGGCCTTCAGCCACTACAAATGGACTCCAGATGCAAGTGCCACCTTGTGCATCTGTCACCGTGTGGGTACTAGGGAACCAAACTTGGGTCCTTAGGCTTTGGGAAGTTCCTTAACCACTGCGCCATCTCTCCAGCCCTGCTTCAAATTTTGATTCATTTGGAATTTTGGTGTGAGGTACGAGGTGGAAATCCAGTTTTGTTTTTGTCTGGATGCTACCCTTTGTCCCCAAGCCACAACTGTGAGGTTGTTCCGATTTAAATATGAGGACCACCAGGCATGGAGAAGGAAAGCTGCTCACCCATGGCTCCGTGGCCAGATCTGGGCCCTAAGCATTGCCCCCTGCTTAGTCTGGTGTTTGCAGTGAGTCTCCAGCCTCTATCGTCTCTTGGCATTTCCTGCTCTTGGCCGGGGTCCAGCACATCTATTTGTGTGCTGTCTTGTCCATGGCTGTTTAATTTCCCTTGATCTCTTACATCGCCTCCCTTTGTTGTCCCTCCTGCCCCTCCTCTGCTGACATGGCCCTTATTGTTCTGCTACGGTTCTGGGGTAGTGATGAATGTGATGGCCTCAGGTGGCACGTGGATCCTAGAAGGACTCTGGCAGGCTGCCCTGCCCTCACTCGGGTCTGCTGTCCTTCCTCTGCCACCTGCAGGGCCTTGCCCACCTGCTCTTCAGGATGCCTTAGGGTTCCCAGCAGACCCAGGAATGTGGGGCTGCAGCCAGCATGTGACTGGCAATAGGAAAAGCAGAAATTATGAAGCCAGACCACAGAGTTGTCTTCAGGAGAGTGGGTGAGCCTCCGCTCATGGGGCTGAAGGGAGGATAGTCATCAACACAGAAGCCACAAGGTCCAACCTGCTAGGCGCCAGATGTGGCCTAAGTGCAGGGCAGGAGGCAACTGAGGGAGTGGTTGGGACCCAGGTGAAGTGTACTGCTGTTCTTAGGTGCTGTGGACAGGTGCAGGCTTCGTTTTACCATGTCTGTTAATTCGTAAAGGTTTTTATGTGGAGTCCTGAGTTGTCAGTGTTGGGCATGTATTCAGACCTCACAACACTGCACAGGCTACACAGACTACAGGTGTCCATCTTGCAGCTATCAGTTTGCAACCAGCCCATAGCCCAGGCTTGGCGCCATCTCGCTTGTTCCATAGTGGTTCTTGCTTGTGGGCTTTTGGTTGCTGGGCAGCCTAGAGAGGATTTGGGTCACCTCCACTCCCATCTGGTACCACACCACAGTTACCTGGCCATCATCCTTCTGGAACACTTGGTACACTTGGTCTCCTACCTTAAGAACAGGAGGCTGAAGTTGCATGTGCATCGAGAGATCTGGATGACTTGGGGAGAGGTCTTTCACCCAGGGGCTCCCTGCTGGTCACGTGGGTTCAGCCTGGGTGTTTGTGGGCTCAGTATCACACACTAAGTATTTCTGACCCATAGCTTCAGTCTGCCACTGATACCCAGGGCCCCACGAAGAGCCACCTCTTACACCGCTGGCCCTTCCAAGCTGCTTTGGGGATTTTTCTTTGTCCCAGAGGAGGTGCACAGTCAGTTCTCCACCTCCTGGTCTATGGGGGAGTTTAAGATACTCCAGGCTTGCCTTGCTTCAGGAAAACACACAGGGAGGAAACACAAAATGCACAACCATTTCATCCCCCAGTAGGTCCTTAGTGGAGGCCAATGGTTACAGTGTGACATGTCTTGACCTCCCCAGCCACAGCTGAGCTGACTTGGGTAAGGACAGCTACAGCCTGTGTTGTAGTCTGACCATCCCTGGATCTCCTCCCTTGTCTGGGTGGCTTAGGGGAAGCTGTTTAACTGCCAGAGCTTTAGTCTATTCACTGTAAGATGGGGAGATAGTCAATATGTTGAATAATGAATCAAAAATGGCAGCAGTGATGTTGCCCCCCCCCCCACCTGCACCCCGGGCTGTGAGGAGCGTCAGCCCCTCTGGATACTGCCTCTGCTGTGCTGGAGCCTTTACAGGGGCTTGTGTCACCCAGGGATAGAGCAGTTCTTTGGTTCTAGACCCAGATCTTGCTGGCCAGTGGTCCAGGGCACTCTAGTAGAGAGAAGTGGAGACAGAGCCCTACCCTCACATCCTTGCCTCTTGACCTAAGCCTCATTTTCTCATCTGTAGTACCTGTCTCTCTCAGGTTGGGGTTGGGGTTGGGGTTGGGCTGCAGCCAGACCCAGAGGAAGAGTGTACCTCTATGGCGTATTATGTTACAGCAGCACAGTAGTGGCTGCTGACATTCTAGAGGGTTCTGTGCCATGTGAACCCTCCCTTCATCTCCACTGTACCCCAGTGTTGTTTCCCTCATACAGAGAAGGGAGTTGGGGCAGGTACTGATAATAGGACACGTTACCACTGCAGCTTCCTGTATACACTCACCGAATACTTAAAAAGGAAACAATTGAATTAAACCCTTTTCTTTATTTAAAAATTAACTGTTTCCCTTTCTTAAAATTACTTGTATCTTTTAGCCTTTTAAAGAAAATTTGATTTTGCGGTTGCCAAAATGTACTTAAAGGTTTATGTCATTTTGTTCAGCTGAAATATTTTTATTTTCTGGACACTTTTTTCCCCTTTAGCCCCAGAGAAGAATTATATCTCACAGATAACTCAGACTTAAATGCTGACCTTTGTAAGTTTTTGATATTTTTATTTTTTAATGATTAAGATACATAATCCAAAGAGTTGGAAATTGTAATTTTCTTAAAGTACAGAGAAACTTTAACCTTGTAATTGCTCTACAAACCTGCAGCTGATGAAAAGCCCTGATGGATTGCAAGTATAGAGGGGCCCTTGTAAGCCTTGGTCTTTTGTCTGTTTCCCACCCACCCACCCACTCACTCTGTCCCTCTGGTCTCCGGGTGATTTCCTACCCTGGGTTCGTGGGAATTGGGAAGGACACTGTCTGATTCATTCCATGGAAATACTGGGGAGTTTGAAAAAGGCAAGACAGGCCAGTTGTATCACTTCCTGTTGCCTGATCAAAAGTCTGATGAAGAAACGGGAGAAACCAAGAGCGGCTGTCTGCCATCGGGCATTTGCCTGGCGCTGACCCTGGTTCCCAGCGGTGCCCTGGTTCTCAGTGCAGCAGTCAAGTGGCCCTGACCTCTGCTTTCCTTAGAAGTCCCCAGCCCTGCTACAAGACACAGGGTCCCCTGGAGCAGAGCCCTGCTCCCTGGAACAAAGGCGGCTTATACAGCCAGATGAGGCTGCAGAGGAAGCCCTGGTGGCTCACGGTGCTTGGGCCCCTCCCACAGGTAGTTCCTGAGTCTGGAAGTCACTTTCCTTTCTCATCCCTGGGTCGCCAACACAAGGGAGGGCAGAGCTGTGCCTCCACCAGCAGAGCAAGCGAGGCTCCATGGATAGCTGTATATGCTGATAGGAAATTGGACCTTAGAGAAAAGGAACAGACTCCTGGTAAACAGGAGGAGATGGAGCTAACATTGCTCTGTTTAGCCAGGCAAACCTGTGCTCTGAGTCCAGGTTGAAAGGGCTGGCCTCCTTTGGGAGCTCAGCATGGGGTGGAGTGAGCAAGGATCAGGGGCAGAGCTGAAGCACGACAAAGACAAGGCCAGGAGGCCAAGAATTAACATGGGGTGCCTTGATTTTCAAGTGGAAGGCGGGTGGGGGCTGAGGACAGGAAGCTGTTGGGTGGCTCAGATCCCCAATGGGGACAGACAGTGGGCAAGAGCCCAGTTGCTGGAGTTCAGATCTGTGCTCTGACACCTGTTTATTGTATACCCATAGGCACTGGTCACACCTCTTCAAAGCTCAGATCTCCTTATCTGTTACGTTGTGGATGAGGCCAAGGTTCTGAGACAGAGGCCTGGCTGTGTGGGTCCCAAAGCTGGAGGCCTGCTGGACCAGGGTGAGACAGACATCCAGACACACCTATGTTTTCCTGGTAGACCTGGGGACAGGCCTGGGAGGATTGTCTAGGTGGGCTGAGCTCAGATTCACTATATGTGAGGCAAGTGAGAGCCCCAGGTGACCACAGGGCAGGCTCAGGGTTAGCATGAGGTGACTGTCAAAGAGGAGCCTCAAAAGAGAAATGTGGGGATTTTAATAGAAAAGCAACACTGCCATGTCTATATTTTATTCTGTTAATTCATTTATTTCTTAAAACATGACTATTTTTGCCAAGGGTGGTGGCACATGACTTCAATCCCAGCTCTCAGGAGGTAGAGGTAGGAGGATCACTGTGAATTTGAGGCCAGCCTGGGACTACAGAGTGAGTACCAGGTTAGCCTGGGCTAGAGTGAGACCCTACCTGGAAAACAAACAAAAAAGACTTTAATTTTTCTTTTTTATTTATTTGCAAGGAGAGCGAGAAAGAGAGAGAGAGAGAGAGAGAGAGAGAGAGAGAGAGAGAGAGAGAGAATATATGAATGAGTCTACCAGGACCTCTTGTGACCACATACGAACTCCAGATACATGCACCGCTTTGTGCACCTGGCTTTATGAGGGCCCTGGGGAATCAAGCACAGGCCGTCAGGCTTGGCAAGCAAGTGCCTTTAACCACTAAGCTGTTTCTCCAGCCCAAAATAAGACTGTTTTCAATGGGTTCTGTATACTCTTGTTTGAAATGGAAAGGAACAGAAGAATGTTTAGTAAAGAACTTCCTTCATACCTCTGTTCTTGCTCTCACAGGCTCTGCCAAGCTGTAGTTTCTTTTGCATTCCTGCACCAGTCTTTCATGCATATAGAAGGGCACACACAGACACACATACAGTTTCCCTTAGTGCAAGTTACACTGCTGTTCTTGCCCACTGTGGTCATTCTGTAGCTGCAGAATTCTGCAGTGAAAATGGCACCTTCATTCTTCACAGTGGCTGAGTTTGGTCCTATTGCACGGCACAGCTTTATAGAAAGCCTGTCCCCTATTGATTGACATTTACAGTTTCCAGCCTTAGCAACAACGGACATGCTGCAGGGTTACCCACCTGTCTGTGAACTTGGCTGGGTCAAGGATTATGTGTGTTTTGATACTTGTTTCCAACTTGCTCTCATACCAACTTAAATGGCCTCCAGCAATATGAGTCAGTCATGCATTTTTAGCAAGCTCCTTTGATTGGAGGACGGCCTCTGGAAGACCTGTCTTAGGCAAAGCAGCTAGGAACAGCTGGCTGTATGCAGGTGCAACAGAGACGGCTTCCAGAGGAAAGTTAGTCCCAGTCACATAGGAGAGGCCCGTAGGTCTTTCTTCTGTGAAAAGCTGGGAATGGAATGTGGAAATACATCCTGTTTATGGGGATGAGAGAGTCAGAGGGACCCGGTGACCAGACAGGGACATGCTGCTTTTGCTGTGGGCATCTGGCCCTCCAGCTGCCTCATGTCTCTGTTTGAACAGGTGAGATGGGAGAGAGGCTGAGGAAGGAGGAGAGCTGTGACATGCCCGCACTCAGACAAACACAGTTTCACTTGGGGCTATAGGAGCTTTGGCAGGACCATGGTGACCAGGATACCTCTGGGAATGGCAGGCAGAGTGCTTCAGGAGCAGGAGTCCTGGTCTTCAGCATCAGATGGTCATGTGACCTGGGGATTAAGCAGGTGGGCACAGCAGGTTGCCAGCAGGAGTGGTCATCAATATTATTGACTGAGCAGGCTTCCTCAGCCTTGCCAGTGACCACAGTGTGGTCCTGAAAACATTCTTAGGGGGCAGTCTTGTAAACTCCAGATGAAATTACCATTCACTTTGGTGAGGAAAATGTTTCCCTGTATTCCCTAAATCACCCCTTAATACAACTTTTGTTGAAATGCCTCTAAGTCTCATTAAAAAGGTGTGGTCACTCTTTAGGATAACATGGAGCTCCCAATACAATAGTCTTTCCCTCCAGACTGCTCTGCCATCGAGCACCTACTGTTCAGTTCAGGTGTGCTGTAACTGGATGCTACACTCAGCCAGGTTTGTGTCCACCGTGTGTGCACAGAACTCAAGGTCTGTGTGTGCTGGCCACAGACAGCACAAAGCACTGAAGTGAGCAGGTTCCGAGCTTCAGGCTCAAGGCAGTTGTAGGAGACCCCAGTACTGTGAGGAGAAGCCCTGTGCGCCCCCACTGCTCCATGTACTCTGCTCTTTTTTAAGAAGGGTGGGAGCATACCTTTAATCCCAGCACTCGGGAGGCAGAGGTAGGAGGGTTGCCGTAAGTCCAAGGCCACCCTGAGACTCCATAGTGAATTCCAGGTCAGCCTGGACTAGAGTGAGACCCTACCTCAAAAAAAAAAAAAAAAAAAAGGGTGGGTATCCAGGCATCTGAGCCATCATCTCCCTTGGTGAGCAAAAGGAGCATGGGTGCAGCAGTAGAGCCCAGGGCGTGGAGGTCTGGCCCTGCTGCACCACGTCTGTGGCCTGGATAGTCCCTCTCATCTAGGACCCCAGCTTCATTTGTCTCTCCTGGTGCTTCTTTGACTCAATGAGATCAGGCTGGTTTGTGTCTCTGCTGGGGCCTGTGGGATGGGCAGACAGGTGTGTGGCTGCCTGTTCCTCTTGTTCTGTCCACTGTTTACTGCTTTGCCTGGCCTGGGCCCAGGTGACTTTCTGTGTTCTAACTTTGTCTTCTCTCTACCCAGGGGCCCAGATCATTGATTTGATGATGCTCGTCATCGATGTGACCAAGGGGATGCAGACCCAGTCAGCGGAGTGCCTCGTGATTGGCCAGATTGCCTGCCAGAAGCTGGTTGTGGTACTGAACAAAATAGACCTGTTAGCTGAAGAGAAGAGACAGGCAGCCATTGACAAAATGACCAAGAAAATGCAGAAGACCCTCGAGAACACCAAGTAGGTTTGCTAATGAGGGCTCACAAGGCTTCTTGGAGCAGGTCATCTCATTACCATGGGCTGGGCAAGGCAGGTTAGCCTTGTGTCCTGGTGAGTGGAGTTCCACCTCACACTTGTTGTGTCAGGGACTGCATTAAGCCAGCTCAAGGCCAAGTGCTGTTGAAAGGTTCCAGAAAGCACAAGAGCCCAAGGAACAGGACGCCCTGCGAGGGCTGATCTTTTCTGATGAGTAGCCTCTGTCGTGCCACTCCTATCCTGGCCTTTGGTATGTACCCCTGTCTGTGTTGTCAGCACGAGGCACAGGCCCTATGCAGCAGGGCTCAGATGTCTCTAGTGTGCAAGGCCTGGGTTCCCAGGGCACAAATCCCTTGCTCTGATGTGCCACTGAGGACTCAGTCTGCCCTGCACTGTAGCCAGCTTCTCTGTAGCTCCACTGTCAACCAAGGACCAGGAATTTTGGTGGGTGGTTGGCTGTTTCTGTCACATAGACTTGTCAGTGGGTAACAGATAGATTTGCTGTTGTTCCTGGAAGCCAGATGAGAAAACAGAGTGAGACCTTCTGGGGCTGAGCTGTTTGCACTTTTATCTTGTATGAGGTCGCATGTTGCTGGAGAACTCTGAGCAGAGGGTGACTGAATAAGGTTCTCAGCAGGCCATCATTGGCTACTGAGGGAAGACTAGCCTGGTCAGGAGAACCAGGGACCCCAGGCAGAAGGAAGAGGAGATGCAGGGGGAGCTGGGTTGTGGGGTTTTCCCAGGGAGAGGGATGACAGTGACTTGGAGTTGCAGGAGGAAGAGATGAAATAAGCATCTCAGGAGACCTCACTCTGCTTAGTCAGAGCAGCAAGGTGTCAGAGCTACTACACAGAGTCGAAAAGGGAAAGGCAGGTGGGAACCCCAGAGTCATAACCAGCTGGTTGCTCAGGGGGTCACGGAATGATTGATTCTGACATGGCCAAGAAACTGAGTAAGTGTCCTTGTTGCTCACAAAGTGTTGGCAAGCTTCATTGATTGCTTTTCCTTTTCCTCTCCGGGCCATCCCTTTTGGTCCTTTCTGAAGAGCAGTCACTGGGAGACAGGGATGCCTCCTCTCTGCTATGCTGCCCGAGACAATATCCTGCTACTCACTCCTCTCCTTCTCCTGCTTGTGGAGGGCAAGCAAGTAGAGTGTTTTTGTTTCCCTGCCATAAAGATTGATATGCCTTCCCATTTATGATTTTTTTTTCAGATTCAACACCTGCAGCTCTCCCCGAGAATGGTCAAGTTGGTTAAATTAAAGCTGCAGCCCTGTGAATGGGCCAAATATGTCATAAAAGATTTCCTTGCACTGCCTTTTGTTAGCAAAATTCATCAATCTGATAAAATCGACACATTTAGATAAGTGTTGCATAAGAATTCGGACTTTGTTATTCCCAACGGAAGTGGATATGAGACTGTAAAAAGGAAGATAAAAATTATATCTTTTTTTTTAGTGAGTTATTTGATCTCTCTGCCACTTTATTTACTTGTCAGAAAGGGAAGAGCAGGTCTCCTGGGATCCTGCATAAAACCAACAGTGTCAGTTCACTTACTACAGGACTGGAGCCTCTGGGAAGGCACAGGGCACTTTTGAGGGTAAATTAATATTCAAAGTTTTGATTAATTACACATAAGAAAAATTCTCACTTGGGAGTCTAAATCATTCCTTTTTTAACTTTTTCCTGGAGATCAAATTATGAACTTTATCACACAGCCAGAGGAAGGTGTCACCTCAGGGGCCTCCTCAGAACCCACAGTTCTGGCAGCCAAAGGACAATATTGCCACTGGTGGGTGGTGACCAGGGGCCTTGTGCCCAGGCTGGCCTCATTGTCTTGAAAGAGCTTTTAAGAATGTCTCTGCATCTTTTAAGTCATTGTTTTCTTTCCTTCTAGTCCCTTGTTAAGTTAATCCTTCAGAAATGCTAGTGTAAATGGCAAGAAATCTATGTAAGAAGGAAAATGTGGACCGCTGGGCCCTGTGCCTGGAGGGTCTTTAAAACATAAACTTAGTGTTTCTTCTATCCAAGGTTTCTCTTTCAATAGAGAACTTGGAAAAGTAGAGATAAGTAATTAAAAGAGAGGACCACCTGAAGATTTTTTAAAAATATTTTTATTTATTTATTTGAGAGACAGTGATAGAGAAAAAGAAGTAGAGAGAGAGCAAGCGAGAGAGAGAAAATGGATGAGCCAGGGCTTCCAGCCACTTCAAACAAACTCCAGACACATGTACACCTTATATATTTGACTTTTCATGGGTTCTGGGGAATCGAACTTGAGTCCTTCTGCTTTGCAGGCAAAAAGTCTTAACCGCTAAGTCATCTCTCCAGCTCCTAAAGACTATTTTCTTTTTCTTTTTTCCGAGGTAGGGTCTCACTCTAGCCCAGGCTGATCTGGAATTCACTGTGTAGTCTCAGGGTGGCCTTGAACTCATGGTGATCCTCCTACCTCTGTCTCATGCGCCACCACGCCTGGCTCCTAAAGACTATTTTCTTAAAATAGTAGTTGTTGACATTTTGGATTTTTAATTCTGTCTTTTATTATGCATAGTATTGCTTCCTTTGTTTCTATCATGTTTTTTTTTTTTCCCGTGGGGGCAGGAAACAAGGTCTCACTGTGTAGCCCAGGCTGGCCTCAAGCTCTTCTTCTCAGCCTTCATAGAGCTGGAATTACAGGCATCTGTCACCTGTGCCTGGCTCCACGCTTTTCTTATTGTGGTAAAAATAATGTCTTATCATTTTAGCTTGTGTAAATGTATAAACCAGTGGTGTTACATGCACTCTCATCCTCCAACCTTCTTCATGACCCCAATGCAGACTACCCCCAGAGCAATGATGCATTCCCCTCCCCACCCTGCACCCTCTCTCCTGCTCTGTCTCTGAATGTTCCTGTGCTAGTTGGCCTTCTGCGTCAGGACTTCCCATGCTTGTTTAAGGTTCATTCTTGTGGTGGTTGTGTCAGAATGCTACTCTTCATGGCAGAGCCCTGCTGTCCTGTGCTCATGCCAGGCATGGTCTTCCTGTCCACCGATGGACACACTGCTTTAGTTCCTCAGCAGCATGGTGGTCCTACGGTGCTGCTACCCGTTTCCACAGCAGCTGGGATGTCTCACTCTCCCACCATTGTTTTTGAGACATGGTCTCACTATGTAGCTCAGGCTGGCCTTGAATTTACAGCTCTATTCCTGCCTCAGCCTCTCAAGCGCTAAGTTCACAGGCACAAGCCACCATGCCTGGCTGTTGTGTTTGATTTTTTTCTTTTACGAGCTGTCTGAGTAGTGTACAGTGATTCCTCATTGTGGTTTCAATTTGCACTTTCCTGATGGCCAGTGGTGCTGAGCGTGTCACTGGCCATCCATATGTCTTCTTGGAGAATAACTAGTCATATCCTTGGTCCATTTTTAAAATGACCTCTTTACTTATTATCGTTGAATTATAGGTTTATGTATTCTGGACATTAATCTCTTATCAGAAATAGGATTTGAAAATATTTCCTCCTGTTCTGATAATGTTTTTTTTAAATATAAATTTATTGTCCATAACGAGTTACATTATTTAGTGGGCAACCCATGAGTTGTTATCCTGACTGATAATGTTTTTTGATGCCCCGAAGTTCTTAGTCTTGATAAAAATCTTACTTATCTTTTTTTGTTGTTGTTGTCTTTGTTTTTGGAGTCATAATTGAAGCCATTACCAAATCTAGTGTCATGTTCCCCAATGTTTTTTCCCCTTTGGGTATAATGGTTTTAGCTCTTAAATTTGGGTTTTTGGTCCATTTGAAGTAACTTTTGCACATGGTATGAGATGAGAGTTCAGCTTCGTTCTTCATGTGTGGCTGCCCAGTTTTTCTAACACCCATTGTTGAGAGGAGTAGCCTTTCCCTTATAAAAATCATCCGGCCATCTATGTGCAGACCTACCTATTTCTTGGCTTCTGGCTAGCCCTTGGTATTTGTCTGTTCTTTTGTCAGGGCCCCACTGCTTTCATGCCTAGCTTTGCATTGAGTTTCATAGTCAGGGAGTTGAATCCTCACAGCTTTAATTCCTTTTCACAGTTCTGTTTGTAACCCTGTAGTTCTGTATAAGTTGAGGATATGATTTCCATTGCTGTGAAGGCCTCTTGGAGATTGATAGGAACCCCATGGTGTGTGAAGGTAGCTTCAGGCACATCTAACACCTTACCAGCATTGTTTTCCTATCTGTGAACATGGATGTCGCAATTTATTTAGGTCTTCTCTCTCTCTCTCTTTTTAATATTTTATTTATTCATTTTCAAGCAGAGAGAGAGAGAGAGAGAGAGAGAGAGAGAGAGAGAGAGAGAGAGAGCGAGCGAGCGCACCAGGGCCACCACCTTGTGGGTCTGGTTTATATGGGTACTGGGGAATTGAACCAGGGGCCTTAGGCACTGGAGGCAAGTGCCTTAACCGCTGAGCCATCTCTCCAGCCCTCTCTTTCTTTCTTTCTTTCTTTCTTTCTTTCTTTCTTTCTTTCTTTCTTTCTTTCTTTTTCTTTCTTTTTTGAGGTAGGGTATCACTCTAGCCCATGCTGACCTAGAATTCAGTCTCAGGTGGCCTTGAACTCATAGCAGTCCTCCTACCTCTGTCTCCTGAGTGCTGAGATTACAGGTTTGCACCACCACATCCAGCTCACTTAAATATTTTTATTTATTTGTTTGTAAGGGAGGAGAGAGAAAGAATGAGAATGGGCATGCCCCCTGCCACTAAAAACCAACTCCAGAGCAGATACATCCACCAAAAGCATTTATCATGCGCCACTTTGTGCATCTGGCTTTACATGGGTACTGGGGAATTGAACCCAGGCTGTCAGACTTTGCAAGCAAGCACTTTAACCGCTGAGCCATCTCCCCAGCCCTAGTTCTTTAATTTCTTTCAGCAGTGTTTTATAGTTTCCAACAATCGGGTCTTTGGTATCAGTAGTTGGATTTATTCCTGTTTAATTCTTTAGAGGCAGCCTCAAACTCAAAGCAGTCCCCCTACCTTGGCCTCTGAAGTGCCACCATGCCTGCCCGCCCGGTGTAAATGTGATTGTAATCATGAGATTCTCACTTTTGATCTCTGCTTTCATTACTTCACATTTAAATAGCAGTTTCTCAGGTAACCGTAACTTGGCTGTCACCCTTTAAGTAGGTTTGGTTTTCTGTTGTGTGTGTGCTTGACTATATGGTATATGTACATGCGTGTATAGGTACATGCACCCCATGTACGTGCATGTGGAGGCTAGAGGAGAACGTCAAGTGTCCTTCTCTTCTCACTCTGGGTCTCTCCTTTAACCAGGACTCCCAGTGATTCTCGGGTCTCCGCCCTCACCCCCATTGGTATTAGAGTCTGGTATCGGTGGTCTCTGGCATGGACTCTTCACCACTGAGCCATCTCCCCAGCCCTGGTTTTCCTTCTTATACATAAATAACCCTGGACTGAGCATCTTTTCACATCATTAAATTTTACCTATATTCTCAGTTGTTTTGCTCTTGATAGATTCCCATATGTGAGATTACTGGGCCAAAGATATGAATGAATTAAACCTTTTCTAAACATTACCATATTATTTTCTAAAAATGGTCTACCATTTTACATAGGGGTCTGCAGTTAACTTTGGCCTATGTGTAACGTATGTTTGAAACTTTGGGATAGAGCAGTGTTTTTCTCTTGTTTTATGTATGTAGTCCAGGAAGACGAAACAGAGCACTTACTGATACACACTAAACAGCTGTTCTTGTGTGCAGGATTTTGCCTGTCTGTTTCATCTGTTTGCTTCTTGTGATCTGAACACGTCCCTGATTTCAGGAACTTGCAGTATTAATGAGGACATGGTTCTTAACCCTTTGCACCTCACACTTGCTAGAAACAAGTCTTCAGCATATGTTCTTCCATTTAGTTGCTTTTTTAAAAAAAATCAGACGTTTCTAATTTTTATGTAGTAAACTCTCTGATTGTTTTTCTTTGTGATTTCTTTATCTCTGAAAGCATTTAAAATTACTCTTGCATAAGCATTTATCAATGTTAACAGAAATCAAAATAGAACATAAAAATGTACCCACAATCTTCCCAGTGCATCAAATTAAAGTGCTTTCTCCAGGATCCCTGTCTGTCTTTCCCCCATGTACATAATTTGAGATAGTTGTTATCACCGCATTGACACTGTTTGGTGTTCTAGGCTTTTCTGTTTATTTTTCCACTAAATGTTATCATCTGACAGCATCCTTGGTACATCTTTCTCCCAGACTCCCTGTTTCTTTTTGCTTTTTAAACACTTTCTGTTTCCTTCTTTCTGTTACAGCCAGGGCCCAGCCCAGAGCCCCACCCCTGCACCCCCACCCAGCAGGCTCTGCCTAGGATTGGGCTGCACTCCAGTCTCCAGGGATCCACCCTCTATATGAGGGATCCCACAAGCCTGCCTCCATGCCAGCACTGCAGCTGACTCCTCACGTGGTCTGGGGAAACATTCTTTCTCTCTGAGCCGCTCTTTCTCCTGTCAAGTGGGAGTTCAGCCTTGAAGCCTTTGCTGTGAGGGAGCACTTGGTAGCTGCACCCCAGGTTCTTAGCCATAGCTGTAAAGAGGGACACTGGGCACTGTTGCCCAGGGCTCCCACCCAGAGGTCACTGAGTCACTGGATCAGGTTTGCAACTAGTCTGATGTTGAGAAAACGAGCCATGATACATGGTGGCGCTTTGAGGTTCACGATCCCAAACCCAGGCTTGCATTCTGGTTGTCATAGTCCTGAAGTATCTCCGTTATCTAGGACCATTTCTGTGCACTGGTGAAGATCAGCCTCTACACATAGTCAGCATGTTGGGTCCCATGAAGTCCCGTGATGGACTTGTGAAGACCGGCTGAAGGAGCCAGGGCGTGGCTCAAGAGAGGCTCTTGAACGCTCTTGAGGTGAGCCCTGATTACAGTGCAGGGCTGTGGAGCTGCCATCTGGCCAGAGTCCCTGTTTCTGGAACCTAGGTAGCTCTTCTGTTTGTGGCTGGGAGCCAGGATGCCCCTTGGCAGGCCCAGGAAATAGCAGGGCCAGCTTGGCCTTTGCCTGGGAAAGGGCCAGACACCCAGCAACACACTTTTATGTTTTCTTGCAGTCTGTTGCCCAAAAAGGTTTGGATAAAAATAATTGAATTTCCAAACACTTGATGGTAAATCCTGGACTGTTCCTTGAGGGTTCTCACTCCTTACTTGCCCACTAGCCTTAGTTCTGGGCCTGAAAGGGCCGCCATGTGCATGTGCTAGGTCCTGTTTCCAGAGCTCAGTCATCACAGGTGGAGCTTTCTCCCTGCTGTTTCTTTCTGTAGGAGAGGCCAGGCTAGGCCCTGCAGAGCAGATACATCAGCTTCTTTGAAGTGGGAACACTAGCCCTGCCCCGGGGCATCAGCATCCTGTGGCAGGCAGACACAGAGCCGGGCTGGATAGCCACCTCTTGGTTTTTTTTCTTCTGGCTCTGGCTCACTTCAGTGTTTTTATTTCTTTCCTTCTCCTCTCTTTCCCTTTTTCTTATTGTTTAAACTATTTTCTCTCTGTGTCTCTCCTAGAATTCTCTTTCTCCCTCTGGCACTACTCTTCTTGAGGTGGGTACTTCAGGCCTCTGTGGCTTAGGGGTAGCAGCCCACCTGGTACTCTCCCATGACCAGCCAGTGGAGTCTCTGGCCCACTTTCTTTTTGATGCCCCCTTCTTATTTTGGTCCCTCACACTGAGCATAAAATTGCTCTTGAAGGAACTCCAGGGTTTCTGGATTGTTTTCTGTCACCATCCAATCTGATTTCTCCAGCCATGCCATGTGACCCATGACATCCTGGAAAGCCTGGATAAGAAGTGGGATGGTGGGGAGAAGGAAGGCAGGGGACCTGTCAGGTGGGAATGGCTCCTTGGAACAGCATGTGACTTGCTTCTTGCCTGGGGAGTCAGGATCTGAACTGGTTGTAGAAGGCAGGTGATAACTAAACAAGGGTGAGGTTCAGAAGTCGGGCTGAAGGCCAGGGCACCAGAGCACCAGTGAGGGCCTCACCTGGGGCCTAGGTGTGCAGCGTGAGGCTGGTGCCCACCCCCGGCCCATGGACTGCCTGCACACTCCACATCTGTTGTCCAGACAAAGGTCAGACCCTCTCCTGATAGGAAGCTAAGCAAGGTAAAATTGCTTAGTCTCTCTGGAATAGAAACTAGGCCGAGGTGCTTCATGGGAGTTCCTCCAGCCACAGGGGCCGCTGCATGGTTCAATGGGCAGGGAAAAACGGAAGTGAAAGCAGCAGTGGAAGCCCAGTTTGGCACTAGGTGAGGCTGGAATGTTTTGTCTGGACATCTGAGGGCTTTGGTGAAGTAAGCTGGGAAGGGGAGACTGGGCAAACCACAGAGACTCTAGGCCACAGCCTGGCACCAACTTCTTCCTGGCGTACCAAAGCCCATGAGCAGAATGGGAGTTGGTGTCTCAGGTGCCCCTGAAAGGCTCTCTCTCTGCTATCTGGCCCTTGCTATTGAGCCTTGGCAACTGACTTTGGAGAACAAAGGGGTGTCCTGAATGCTGAGAGCCTGACTCAGGGAAGAACTTGAGAGAGAAGTTGGGGAGATGGATTGGATTCAGATCCTTAACCAGGCCCAGCCAGAGGTACTGGCTGCTGAGAGGCATGGATGCCTCAGAACAGAGGGCTACCTGGAGCAGCTCAGAACTTAGAAGCAGTTGGTGGCAGACTGCAGGTGGCAGGCTAGTAGGGGACTGTAGACTCTTTTGGGTTGATGTGTAGTTTTGGGGATCATATGATGCAGGCTGCTGAAGGGGATGGGATAGCAGAGGCCTTTGGAGGTGAATGGCATTTGTGGGAATAGGCTCTGGGTTTTGTGGCAAGAAGGGTCCAGAAGGAAGTACCCCATTCCTGTTAGTGTGTCACAGAGCCGGGACCCTCAGCAGGGCCCCAACCCCTCACTTGCCCCATTGCTCCAAGAGCCTTGGTTTGCCATTGTGTGCCCTCCACGGAGCCTGGTGCAGACAGTCCATCAGCCATTCTCCACTTGTACAGACAGTACTCCGATAGTCGTCCTCCGCTTGCAAAGAAAGGAGCTGTTCTTAGAGAAATGGACATGGGCTGTGGGGAGCCAACAGAGCCAGCTCCTTTGCAGGTGACAGGATTGAAGAGTGATGTGAGGTGGGAGGGTGTTAAGTCAGAGGCTTTCCTCCAAGAGAAGCAGAAGAGGCTGCAGAAAGGCATGGGCAGGATGGCAAGACGCAGCCAGTAGAAGAGTGAAGGTTGGCTGAGGAACAGCCTTCACAGAGGGAACTCCAGAAAGCTCCTTCAGATGGGCAGTGTGGTCTGGTGGCAGTGTGTCCTTGGTTCAGATGGGCCACAGGGTCTGGTGGCAGTGTGTTCTTTGTTCAGCTTTTCCCTTCAATGGCCTCTTCTTGGGCCCACACAAGGGAGGGAATGGCCAAGGGTCTTGAGAAAGAAAAGGGCCTGTGACCTAGAGCGAGTGATGCATACCAAGCTGCAGACAAGATGAGTCTGGAGTGACTTGGAAACTCACAGTTGCCATTTAGGTGGGAAAACATTCTGTCCGTCATCTGTTAGTCTCTTTCATTGAGTTCAGAAAAATGCCTGGCTGGTGCTGCCATGTCCTCACTGTCCCCTGACTTTTCAGCAGGTAATAGTATCTAGCTAGAAGTTAATAGCTTTGTTTTGTTTTTCTTGCATTTATTTTTGCAGCTAAAGTAATAGAAATTTCTTGTCTCTTGACATATTTTTTAATTAATTTTTTAAAAATTTATTGTCCATAATGAGTTACAACATTTAGTGGGCAAACAATGAGTTATTATCCCCAATTCCCCGCTGCCCTCCCCTCCCCCCTCAACTGGATAACCTCCTCCATGGGTCGTCTGGATCAGTCCTTGTGACAGGGGACCATGGATAGCCTAGTATTCAGCCAGGTTCTCTTGGCCATGCCTCTGGATACCCCACCACGGCTCTCACAATCTTTCCGCCCCCTCTTCCGCATAGTTCCCTGAGTCATGGTGGATGAGTATTAAGGCTGCTTTAAGGTTGTGAGCTTAGGGGTCTTTGTGTCAAAATCATTGGTTTCTGTCTCACTGGCTTATCCTGTGTTGATTTAATGGCTGTGGCTGTGGGCCCCTTGTTCATCCCGTCATTCTCTGTGGGGTTCCATTTGGATCCTCCACGATATAACTGTGGTGGCTCCCCTCTTGCCAGAATCTCAGCTATTGGCCTACGGTCGGTTGGTAGGGTTAGATGGGCCCCAGCTCTCTCGCTACATCCTGAAAAATACAAACACAATCTCTATCGGAGAGTGAGATCAGTGTAGGTTAACAAATATACACAATTCTGGATTACCTAGATTCTATTTTTAGTAGCCTCCCTGTCACTCGCTCCCATAGTGCATCTTGTTTTGGGAGCCCAAGAGTACGGGATCCGGTGCCTATCACCCTGAATCCTCTTCACATCTTGAGATTGGGCTGCCATTAGTTAATCAAAAAGTCCCTGATAGCGGAATATCATAAAGATGACACATTCGTACCTTAAGCATCATATGTTCACTGAAAACACATCTCTGCACACTCAGTTCGTGGAAGCAGTGTCTAGATCACGAGGGAAATACTGCCTCCCCTTTCTCAGCCTCGTGCCGCTGACTGCTCATCCCAGCTGTCTGGGTCACCTCAGTAGTGTGAGCAGATTTGTGTTTAGAAGTTGGGCTTGTCTCCTCTTCTTTGTCCCCTGGTTTTTGGAATTGTGTAAGGTCAGTTGACCAAAAATGGTCACTTCCATTGTCTTGCATTCCTTTGAGTTCAGTGACGTAGCTCTGGTGAACACTGGGAGAAAGGAATGGTTCT
>PVHP010024446.1:0-26445 GCA_004024765.1 Zapus hudsonius | reverse complement strand
GCAGTTAGAATAAGTTAGGCTTTGATCTGCTTCTTATCTTGTGGCCTGCCTAGGGGCTTTGGAGTTTTCAGGATTGCTAAGATTTACAGGGGCCCCCGGAATTTGCCTCGACTTCCTTCAGAAGGAGACTGTTCCCAGAGCCTGCCAGACTCAGCAGAAACCTTACTTCCTCCATGCCTCATTAGCAGAGTACCACAAACTGTGCCACAGTGACAACAGATTTCAACACAAGTTTCAGGGAAACACACATTGAAATCACAGCAGATATCATTTGCATTTGTTCCCAGCAGACATACATGGAATTGCTTTTGTTGAGGTTTGGATTCAGGGTCTAAAATCATGTCCTCTCCTACCCACTCAGGCACTGGAATATACCCTGTGGAATATATTTCAGAATCCCCCATGTTCTGCATTGATACGGGTTGTTGCTAATTAATATTTGTAAGCAACGCGGGGAGAGAGAGAGAGTTTTTGGAATCCTCCCTTCCCCCTCCTCCTACTCCGAGTTCTTGTCCTCTAATGCCAAAGAATTGTACACAGGGACAGAATTACATTTTAATTACATATTTATTCTAATTTAGTAGATTAGGAAAAGGGGAGTTGGATGGGGAAATTGGATGTGGGAAGTCATAGAGTTTTCCTGCCACCAGTGTGGGGAAAACACGTGTCAGAGAGTTCACAGAGCTTATACTATTTAGTTAGATAAACAGCCCAAGAAAAGATAACAGAAAGCTCCCTTTATGAGAAAGAGAGGTTCATGAGAGAAAAGGTCTGGAGCCTGCTCCCCTACCCCAGCCATCAGCTGGGGTAGGGGTACAGGCCTTACCTCACTGAGGCCTGGGTCAGCAGTCCTTCTACTCCATTGCCATGTGGGGGAAGAGAAGGGCCTACTTCCTCTAGGGAAGCTAGTTTTAATTTCTCCCCAGGTGAGTTAAAGGGACAGCTGTTTGGTTCATATCTGACCAATCAGTTTTTGCACCTAGGTTGTAGCTCTAACTAGACACCTCTCCCTCAAGGGGAGGGGCTGGAAGGGTAGTGGTGGTCCCTACACACACCTGACTGTCACAGCATAGTGTGTTGTTTTAAAAATCACTAGATTAACCCTTTCTCTTAGTGTGATAAGAATACTGGGAATCTGTAATTTGATGTACCAGGCACACTTTCACATTTGATTGATAAGGTTGGGGAGGGGTTGGGAGATAACTCAGTGAATAAAGTACTTTCCATGTAAAGATGAGGACCTGAGTTCAGATCCCAGCACTCACATCAATGTCAGATAGGCATGTGTGCTGGTTTGATTAAGGTGTCCCCCATAAACCTATGTGTTCTAAATGCTAGGTGCCCAGCAGGTGGCAATTTGGGAATTGGAGGCAGTGTATTGTTGGGGGGTGGGCTTATGGTGTTATAGCCAGCTTCCCCTCGTCACTGTTTGGCACACTCCTCCTGTTGTCCATGAGCTGATGTTCAGCCTCTGCTCATGCCACAGTTTTCCCTGCCATCAGGGAGCTTCCCTCCCATAAAATGCTTTTAGTCAGGTGCTTTCTGCCAGCAAAAAGAAGCTAATTGCAACAGCAAGGTGTATCCCTTCTGTAATTCCAGTGCTTGGGGCTGATACACAGGATCCTTGGGGCAAGCTCGATGAATCAGTAAGCTCTGTGTTTAATGAAAGACACCACCTCCATGAATGAGAAAGACACCTAATGTCAACCTCTGGCACCCCACATGAGCACACATACACATGCACATCACTCACATAAACACACACAATAAGAATAGGGGAGTCATTATCATTGCCCTAGTTTATAATGTTCTAAAACTTCTTTTTAAAAATATTTAATTTATCAGAAAGAGAGAGAGAGAAAGAGAGAGAGAGAGAGAGAACATATGATTACAACAGGGCCTCTTGCCACTGCATATGAACTCCAGACACCTGTACCATTTTGTGCCTGTCACTTTACATGGGTGGAGGGGAACCATACTCAGGTGAGCAGGCTTTGCAGACAAGCACTTTAAACCATACAGCCTTCTCCCCAGCACCTGTCTTAGCCTCTTAAGTACCTTTCTTATAGAGAAACAGATCTCAATCCTATTTGCTTTTATTGAACTTTTAAGTTTGGAATCCAATAGGGAGTGAGGGCAAAAATACATGTCACAGTGACAGTTGCCTCTTCTCAGTCAGCTGACTCACCTGCCTTCCAGGAGGTCCAACCCCATCCTCCAGACGGCTGGAGGAACTAGAGTTGGCAGACACAAGGAACAGCAGCTGCCGTCAAATCTAGTTTGGCTTTCTGGACCAGGAGAGGCTGAACATAGTGCGTGACACAGCTGAATTTTGCTCCTAATTTAGATATGCCCTGAGTGCTAGGCATCTTGGGTATATTGCTTGACACTTTGCATGGCACCTGGAGATTCCAGAAACCTAGAATCTGCAGGCATGTTGCAGAGATGGGAAGAATAGGGAAGGACCACTCCCCACATGGTGAGGTACAGAGATGGTATCTTTAAATTACAGGAACAATTAAACCAGCAGCAGCCATAGCCCTAATAAAATTTGTTCTCTGTGACTATGTTTGCCAGCAGCAATTATAAAACAGCAATAAATGATCACCACCATTGGAATAATAATAAACTCTTTTCTGGGAGCGAGGGATGTTTATTTCTACCTGGGAAGTATTGCCATCTTTCCAGAGGTAGAAGCACACATTTGTGGTGATTTTAATATAGGAGTCTGTTATGATCCCTCTCCCTGGGATCTGTCGCAGTAGCTTTGTATGGGGGTGTAGAGAAAAAGGACCTACTATATGTATTAGGGGCAGGGTGTGGACGGAACTCTGACATTTTAGGGACAAATGCTCTTCCCTGAGATGTCGCTTACTGTCATAAAGCACAGGGATTTATTTTTGCTGCTGACATAATGAATGCTTAACATCTGGCCTTCGAGGGCACATGTTTTCATGGTGGATCCGTATTGTCTCACTAACAGGAAATCCATAATTGCCTTGTTTCATTTTAGGAAGCTTTACCATTTGCAAAATTTTTCATTTCAATAATAACATATTTGGTTGCTAGAGGAAAACTAGCCTTTAAGAGAAACACGTGATCATCATCCATGATGTGGAATCTATCAATGGTTTCTAGAAAAATGTGATGCAGGCTTCTGAATAAAGCCAGACCTGGAGGAAACATTATTAAGAAATGTTAAAAATTGCAATGGCTCCCGGGACACCGAGGTTGACTGGGCTGTGTTGTGATGCTCCCAGGGGTGGTTTTGTTGAGAGCTTTGCCATTAAGTGGTCTAATTGTGTCAGTGGATGGGGGCCTTTTTAATTTGCATAATTTTCTCAAGGGACTACAGCTGCTAATTTGGTGATTAATTATCCATATTACACATTGTTTATTTGACCATGCCGAGATTAATTTCTTTTTCCCAGCAAATCACATTTAGATATGAATTTGCATATCTTGATTACATTTTAATGTCTTGGCTATCATTGTCTCTTCCCTGGACACCTCATGAGATTATACAAGAGTACCCAAGCAGAGAATGATGGAATGTCTTAAATGACATTGCACATCAGCGGACAGATAATGCCCATGACTTATTATTAATGAAGATTTTGTTCTTTCTTAATCAAGTAGTTATGAAATCTAATGTACAATGTATTTTGTGTTATTTATAATTTACATGTTATCATTGCCAGCTAAGGTCAAAAATGGTCTTTATTGACTTTTGGAAAATTATTATCAGCATATATATATATGTACATATACATATACATATACATATGTGTATGACAAAACAGTTTGCTTATTTTTCTATAGTCTTGCATTTTATTACCAAATACTTACAAGCTGTGTTAACATTTCCAGTCTTGAGAACCATTAGGATTCTGTTGGCACTATACTTAAATTGGTTAGAATCAGGGAGCGTGTCTGAATTTGGCACTAGTTTAATTTATTTAATGAAGTGTTTTTACTGTTATTTCCTTCTACAAAAATAAGCAGATAATCATAAATATTCCTATTTATGTTCTATTGAAAGCCATCTACACTCTAGTGTTTTACCTGCATCATATTCTTTCATTGTTAAATTAACTTATGAGAAAAGTATTATTTTACTTGCTTTAAATTGAGATAATGAATTTTAGACAGGCATAAAAAATGTTCAATGTAAAAAAAATGAGGAAATAGTGGAACCAAAATTAGAAGCTCTTTCTTTTTTATTGATTGTTTGCAGAGACAGGAAGAGGAAGAAGACAGAGACAGAAAGACTGACTACAGAGCTTCTTGCCTTTGCAAACAAATTCCAGACACTTGTGTCACCTTGTACATCTGTGTATCTGTGGTTACTTGGGAATGGACCCAGGCAGTCAGGCTTTGCAAGCAAGCTCCTTTAACTACTGAGTCATCTCCCAGCACTGGGATTCCAGGCAAGTGTGGCAACACAGGCTTTAAAAAGGTGCTGGAGATCTGAGCTAGGACCTTATGCTTTCATGACAAGCGCTTTCCCTACTCAAATCATCTCCCAATCACCCTATCTACAATTTAGATCTTTGTTAAACACTAAATATGTTAGCCACTGGAACAGCTTCTAAAATTCTTTTTTTTTTTTTTTAGTATGTTTTTATTCTGAAGCTCTTTCAATTTGAACTTGAGTAACCAACATTAAAATTCAAATTTCACTATCTCTGCTTCCGGATTTTTCTAGAATTTGATACTTTTTTTTCTCCTTGATAAATAATGCTAAAATTAATCTACTGATTAAGTTTTCCTATATGGGAAAGAACTTCAATATTTATCTGCAAAACATGTGATCTAGATGTCCAATTTGTAAATAAATAAATTCAGCATGTACTTATGATGGCTAATTTTTAATTTTATGTGTCATCTTGACTGCTCTGAGGAGTGCCCAGGTGAAATATTATTAGCATGAGAATTGGTGAGTTGAATAATGGTCTAGCCTCCCACCTGTAGGTAGGTATTCGATTTGTTGATTGTCAGGCTAGCACAACAACAATAGCAACAATAACAAAGAAAATAGAGGAAGAACATGTTCCCTCTCTCTTCTTGAGCTGGGTCACCTTATTTTAAAGAACAGACACCCGGGTCTAGAGAGATGGCTCAGTAAAAGTACTTGCTGCAGGAGCGTGAGTGCCTGAGTTCAGAACAGCAAAACCACATAAAATCTTGCACCGTGGCAGGCACCTGTCATCCCAGCACACCTACTACAAGGAAGGAGGAAGGCAGGGGAATCCGCTGGAAGCTTGTGACCAGCTAACCTGGTGAATGCAGTGGTGGACAAGCAGAGATCCTACCTTAAATGAGGTGAAGGGGAGGATCCAGTCTTTCAGCTGTGCTCTGGTGTTACACACACGAACATGCACACACACACACATATTATAAACACACATCTACCAATAGTACAACTGTACTGAACATGTGTGTGTGTGTGTGTGTGTGTGTGTGTGTGTGTGTGTGTGTGTGTTCTTTCATTCTCTTACTCTCGAGAATGCTAAATATTGTATTAGAAGGGACTCAGAGTTCTCAGGAATCTGAATAGGAAAACATTTATGTCTGCTTAGAGAGTTGGCCAGAGATTTAGCAGAGGAAAGCTTGCAGGCAAAAGATCAAGGGATGGGCAGACATTTCCAGACACATCTGTAAAGTTTTGGAATTCATTAAAAGTACCACTGCACTGTAAGAAAATGCTAATTCTGTTTGTGCTTGTTGAAGAACTCTGGCTTCTAAATTTGAAAAGACAGGCCGATGCTTTTACTTCTCAAAAAGAAATACTTCCATGCTAATGTTAGAATCTATAAAAGTCCCTCAAGAGCATCTGGCCAGGAAGGAGTCACAGTATTTCTGCGGCTTCTCTGGATCGCTGGGACATATTGCAAGTTGTGCTATGATGATGGAGAAGGAAGCAAACAAATTATGTCAGAGTCCTTGGATGAGCTCGTGAAAAGCTGTGTTTTATAGTCACAGGCTGGATTTACTGCTGTGCTACTGGGACTTCTCAAGGGTTCCTGACTGACTGAAAGCACACAGGGGTGGTGAGAGGGAGGCAGAGAGTTTCGAGTTAAGAGCTCAGTTAACTTGGGCAAAGGGCTTGATGGAGGATTTCCTTCCTTCTCTACTTCTTCCTACCTTCTTTTCTTTCTTTCTTTCTTTTTTATTTTTTATAAATTATATCTTTATTATTTATATTTACTTATACTGAATGAGCAAATAATGTGTTGGTATTCCCAATTCCCTGATATCCCTCCTCCCTGTCCCCAATCAGCTGGGTGTCCTCCTCCGTGGGCAGTCTGGATCATCCATGGGGTAGGGGGTTGTGAATAGCCTAGGAGTCAATCTGGTTCCCCCCTCCCTTTGTATGTTGTTATTGAGGGGTGCAATGTCTCTGGATATTCTCCTCCACCAAGGCTCTTACAATCTTTCTGCCTCCTCTTCCGCTCAGTTCCCTGAGTCATGGTGGGTGAGTATTAAGGCTGCTTTATTGTTGAGGTCTTAGGGGCTTCTGTACTTTTTAAGGTTGTGTTGATATCATTGCTGTCTGTCTGGCTCATTCTGGGTTGACTGATGGGCTGTGGTTATAGGTCTCTTGCTTATCCCACCACTCTCTGAGGGGTTCCATGTGGATCCTCCACAGTAGGTCTGGGGTTGCTCATCTCTTGCCAGGATGTCAGCTATTGGCCTGTGGCTAGTTGGTAGGGTTGGAAAGACCACAGCTCTCTTGCTGCCTTCTGAAAAATACAAACAGAATCTCCATCAGAGAGTGAGATCACTATAGGTTAACTGAGATGCACATTTCTGAATTGGTAGACTCTATTGTTAGTAGCCTCTTTGTAAATCAGTTGTAAAGTGAATTTCTCTTTGGGGGCCCTGTGAAGCAAAGCAGGCTCATGGACTTTGATGACAAGTGATTGGAAATTTATTTTATTATTTAGTCCTCAAAGGGATTCTGCATGGTATACTTAGACATCTGATTCTATTGTGAGTAGCTTCTTTGTAAAATTCACTTTGAACGTGAATTTCTCTTTGGGGGCCCAAGATTTTGGTTCTCAATGTTTTTGGTGTCACAAGATTATGTTGTATCCTCCACACTTTTCTTATGTTGTAAATTCACTGAAATTTCATATTCGCTTAGTAATTTTTATGCACTTCCTGCGTTAAGAGTAACAATGGATTCTTGAGCTTATTTTACTTCTTCTTTTGCTCTATGTTGTGCTTCTGGGTGTCTCTTGATTGTATATCCTGAGGTTAGTCATAAGTTTTAATGAAATTTTACCTTGTCTTAACCTATGCTTCTGTACCTAACAAATATAGATTGGATGAATTCTATGTGTTAGACATGTTATAAGTACATGTTATACATGTGTTAAACATGTTATAAGTACAGGGAACTCAGTGGTACACAAATATACACCTCTTGCTCACATGGGACTTGGATTATATCAAGTAATTGGCAAAAATATATAAAGAGATGAATAATCAAGTAATAAGAGACAATAACTAATTGTCTTATCAATCTAAGCCTGATTATGGTTTTTCTACTTAGAAAAAAAATGATTTAAAAAGTACATCTTTTCTCAGAGCTGCTTTAAGAATGATGAGTAGATGGCATTGTCCACGTACTTAGTATCATTTATGCCAGTTACAGAGGAAGGAATACTTGTCTAGATGTTAGGGGTCTGCAGTTCTAATACACGGCTCAGACATGGACTATGGGTTTCAGTGATTCTCACTCAGTATCAATGTCTTCATCTACAAAATCTAACTCCTTAAGGAGTTAGTCTGGATGACCATGGAGACCTCGGCTTAGTGTGCAGTATGTTATTAGAATCTATCATGCAGCTGCTTCATTCTACGGATACCAACAGGTCCATCAAAGCATGCAGAACATTTTTGAAAAGACACTCTAACTGTCTTCTGGGAAGAGTTTTATTTTAATAAGTATTAGGACAACAGGAACATTGTGTCTTTTATTAAATTTGTCTGTTCCCTGGTGCTGATACTATCTTCTGAATACAAATTGTACGATATAATATAATAAAACTCAGTTTAGAACTATTTTCATAAGAGTGCATGCCATAGTACTAGGCCATAAAATAAGCACCAAAAGTACATCTTGTTCTGTAAGCTCATAATTCTCAGCTGTCTAAAAACTGAATATGAAAAATGAAATTAGTAAGACAAAAACATTTCACAGCATGCACACACAGCTTTAAAAATAATGTTCTTTGTAGAAAAAAAAACAAGAAGTGAATTGCTTTAGAATATGCTATCCTAAACAAAATTTGTACATGTTTTGTTTGTTTTTAATGAATAATTATCATTGTGCTTTCTATTTATTTTTTATTACTCTTGGGAAACATCTGGCTAGTGGTTACTATCTATTCTTATTTTTTCTGTTATATCATTGTCTAGCTTAAGTTGATTTTTTAGACTTAACTCTAAACTTTTTTTCCGTATTTATTGCCAATAATTAGATATATTGTATGAGCAAGTCTTATGATGGTACCCCTATTTCCCTCCTCCCTGTCCCCACCCTGCAGGGACCCCTCCTTAGTGGGCTTGCTGGATCAGTCCATGGGATAGGAGATTATGTATTGTACAAGAGGTAACCAGTTATTTGTGTGTGTGTGTGTGTTGTTGTTGTTGTTGTGGGGGCGATGATGGCTCTGGGTATCCTCCCCCACCATGGCTCTTACAATCTTTCTGCCCCCCCCTTCCCCTCAGATATGTCAGTCATTGTGGGTGAGTTTCTAAGTCTGTTTTACTGTTGAGGTTTTAAGAGTCTCTGGATTTCTGCTTTGGATTGTGTTGGGTATCCTCAGTGTCTGTCTCCATTATCCTTTCCTAGATTATCTGACTTGCTGTGGAAGTAGGTCACTTGCTCATCTCAACACTTCCTCAAAGGTTTTGTTTGGGCTCTATCTCATAAATTAGGGGTGGTTCATCTTCTATTTTAGTAGATAAGACTATCTGAAAAAAAAGGTAATCTTAGAAATTTGAAGTACATGGGATATTACAGTTAGGATAAGTGCATATATAACCCAAGCAGAAGACCATTGAGTTTTGCCAACCTGTAGAATTAGCTTGAAAACCATTTGTTCTAGAGCCTCGCTCAATGACTTTTGGAAGATCATAACTTATCAGAGACAAATGAGAGATAGCAGGACTCAATGGAATGAATGCACTTTGGAAGTGAATTTCTGTTAACCAGCCTTCCTTATTGCTGAGGCTCAAGTCATGTTATTTGACTTTTTGTGGATAATATAACAAAGGTATTACACTTAATTATTTCATGAGCTCTATACCTTCTTTACATAGCCACCATGTCACTTTAATTTGGGGATAAAAGAAGAGACACGGTGATGTCATTGTTATCAGGTGCTAACATAGGAGGTTCACAGCCACGGTGACTTGTTATAAAGCAGCAAGATGGAAGTATATAGGATTTATCAGCAACATGGCGCCTGAGGAGGTAAGTGAAAGACTTGGCACATGTCACATATTGACTACCTAAAATCCTTGAGAGTAGATATTTTAATCAGCCTCAAGAAAATGTGGCTAGAAATAGAGAAATAGTAACTGATGAGACCAAAATCACATAGTATGAATTGTAAGAGCAGATGTTGCAGATGTTTTAATTCCTGTTTCCCAAATTCTCACAACTCTTGTGTCATTCTCAGATTCTTGCTTAGAGTCACGGGGACAGCTACTAAGAGCGTGTGGGTAGGTAATAAAAATCAAGGAGAGAATGATGACAAAACATTTTAAATATATAATATATACATATAATATATACATTTGTGTACGTATAGGCACACAGTGATATTCAAACAGTACCTGCTATATCTTTAAAAATACTCATCATTATACAAATACAGCCAAATGGTGTAAAAAGAACTAGAATGCTTTAAGATGACAAGATTAAGTTTCATTTTCAATACATTAAGAAAAACTACTATGGGCTGAGGAGATGAATCAGCTATTTAGAGTACTTGCTGTGCAAGCATGAAGGCCTGAGAGTGTCTGAATTCGATTCCCTAGCACCTGCATAAACAGCTGGTCAAAGGCATCTATACCTGTAGTCCTGTGGGGACTGGAGCCTAGAGAATCTTCATTGCTTGTTGACTTAAAACTTTAGCAAGAAATAGTAGCTCTGAGTTGAGTGAAAGAATGAGGACTCCATCTCAGGCTAACAGGCAAATTAGCAAAGACAGGAAGACATCCAATTTCTCCACTGGCTCCCACACCATGTGCACAGGGTGGGCACACCTGCACACATGTACATACACTACAATATGCAGTTCTCTCTCTCTTTCTTTTTTCTCTCTCTCTCTCTCATACACACACACGTTAAAAACATGAAAGTGGCCACTTTACCCTTTAGAGATTCACTTTACGTGTAAATGTCACTAATGATGACAACATTTGTTTCCTTCTGTTAAATATTATCTACTCTATTATGCACTTTGGAACCACTGTATACTGTATCCAAATTCTATAAATATGAATCATTTGTTTTAAAGATAGTGTTTTGGATAAGGTTGTCTGATCTTAATGCACTAACCATATGGCCAGAGACCAAAGCAATGGCAGACATAAGAATGTTAACTGAACAACCACCTCTCTAGTGTTACAGTACTTTTCAGTACTGTAAATTTGCTGTATGAAAATTTATCATTTTCATAGCAGGACTTGGAGGCATCTGGATAGACGACCTTTATTAAGCCTACAGGCTGCACGATGTGCACAGGCACACCAACTATCTCTTAATGGTTCTTCATAATCTCTCCCTAAAGGCTATGATGCTCCCTGGGTCAAGCCATATTTCTCTTCATGATCATGGCTTTTGATGAGAATATCCAAAACTCTAGTGATTTTCAGTGTCATCTACTTTCTCAACATTTGTCTCTCCATTCTAGACCTTTTTTTTCCCCTGCATACATCTAACATCTCATTTAAGGTATTCATTTGAAAGTCAAGAAAGTGTTTCAAATTCAGCATAGCTCAAATTGAACCAAAGATATTCCTAATGCCAAAACTGGCTTGTCCTTTTATTATTTTTTTGTCAACTCAAATAAATAAAACGCAATTTCTTCAATTGATAATATCATTAGCTTTTGCATAATACTTGACCCCTTTCTCTCAATTGTCATATGTGGCCCTTGGTGTATTTGTTGGATTCTATTTTTATCAATTGCCTGTTTCTTGATTAAAGTGCTGTCTTTAAAGTGATCAACAGCTCCTACATAGGCCATCCCAAAGTTTCCTATGTGTGATCCTTGTTTCTGTCATTTTTCTGTAGTAAGTCTATTCTCAACATACCAGGAAAAGCCATCCTTTTAAGTAGAATTCATATTATGGCCTTTATGTGCACAAAACTTGCATATGATATCCTATCCCATTTAGAATAAATCAAGTTCTGAGCCATCACCTACATGATGATACCCATTTATAAGTCATCATCTCTGTCTCTCTAATTTCTTTGATCTCTGCTATCTTCTCCAGTAACCTTCCTTTTCCTCCTTCAAGTGCTAGGCTTTCATCTTGAGCCCTCCTTGAGTGATTTCCAGTTACTTGATTCTTTGCCTGTACCTCCCACTTGATTCTTGGGCTTCATAAAATGTCCTTTCTCTGTGATAGTGTAGTAGCCATTTTCTTTAAATTACATTGTGTCTTGGTTTTATATTTCCCTTTCCTGTTGCACATTTTTCCCTTTATCACCATCTAGCTTAGTTGATATTTTATCATTTATTTTCTGTCTTATCTATCTCCACCATTTACTAAAAATAAACTTCAGACGTACGTAGGCCTTACACTTGAATTATCTAGCTAAACATTTCAGACATCTATTTTGTTTGCATAGGCACAGTGTAAAAATAATTCACACCATAGACGTGCTTGTTTTCATTTCAGCAAGGGGTGTGTGAATGATTAAAGAAATTAGGATAATTTGATGGTGAAGTTATATAGTAATCAATCCACCAACCTCTGAGTTATGAGTCCAGCATAATTTATTCTTGACACAGGGGCTACCCTTTGGCAGAAACATTATTCTCCATCTCCCAACACCTTTAAAGGCACACCAAATATCTCTTAATGCCCCCTAAAGGCTACAATGCTCCCTGGGTCAAGTCATATCTCTCTTCATGATCATGGCTTTTGATGAGAATCTGAAACTCTAAGGAATAATCCGATGTGGCTACACTTAGTAATCTCTGTGCACAATATAGAAAGATCACATATCTAACTGATTTTGTTTTATTAAATATTTTATTTATGAGAGAGAGAGAGAGAGAGAGAGAGAGAGAGAGAGAGAGAGAGAGAGAGAGAGAGAGAGAGAAACACCAGGGCCATCAACTTGGGGGTCTGGCTTATGTGAGCACTGGGGAATTGAACGTGGGGCCTTGGGCACTGGAGGCAAGTGCCATAACCGCTGAGCAATCTCTCCAGCCTTTTATTTTTTAACCTAACTGATTTTAAAAGTTCTTCCTAAGAATTCCTTACTTAGGTTGGTGAAGAAAGCAAAGCAGTTTCAATTTCAGACACAATATCCTAATAAACATCTACATTTCAAAGCTGAAGTTAATAAAATGAAGAGTTGTATTTCACTCAGAATTTAATTCTGCCACTAGGAGTACTGTTATCAAACAGGAAAAACAGAAAATGTTAAGTTTATCTAGAAATATCTTTAAGAGCATTGAATAGGCTACTGACCAGAATAGTAGGAAAGCCAAGAAATTCTTTCAACATGTATTTTCATTATTTCTCATTTACCATCTAATGCTTCAGTGCCACACTGTATCTATGAAGCTTTCTTGTGGTGTTTGTCGATACAATGAAAGCTGACAGAGGTTTAAAATTGTAATGAGGGAATCAACTGCCTTTTCTAGTCAACAATGGAGTGTCCATACTTATCTAACTTGTATATCAGAGTAGCAAATAGGAAGCAAAGAATAGGCCGGAATGGTGATAAAATTTTTGAAGTATGGTATTCCTAATATCGTATATCAGCCTGTATATTTCCCTAATTTACTTAATATTTTCTGAATTTCTGTCATATGACCTACATAATCTGGGTCCTAGGGATATTAAGGTGAATAATATGACAAAATTTTAGTCCTTTCTGAGCTCTAGGTAGTGAGTTCATAAATATGTAATTGCATGATTTTAGTAAATATTATTAAACAGCTAGATGCTATATGCTCTGAAATTTTATATCCTCCACAATTTATATGTTGAAACTATTCTTCTGGTAGGTTGAATCTGAATCTAAGTCCCCCATTAACTCAGGTGTTTTATTAAACTTGTAACTTTGGTCTCCAGCTGTCCCTCTGGAGGAGGTGTCATTGGGGGCAGATCCTGGGATCCAGCCCAAAGGAATGCTTGGGACAAGTCTGATTCCAGCCCAAAGGTAGAGCAGTTTGAGCTCTCGGTTTGTTTGTTGCTTTTTGGTGTTTGCTGGCTCTTTGGTTTTGCATTCTCTCTGCTTGGATGTATAGAAGCAGCTTCTTCCACCATTGATGGAACTTCCCCTGGATTTGTAAGCTGAAAAGGAGCCTGTTCCTCCCATAAACTGTGTCTGGTTTGGATGTTCATTCTAGCAACATGGAGCTATCTACAATAGAATTATTACCAAAGTGTCTGTTGTAGTCAGCTTTCTCTTTGCTGCACAAAGAACCCAACAAAAATAACTGATGTGAGGAATGGGTTTATTTTGGCTTACCAACTCAAGGGGGAACTCCATGATGGCAGGGAAAACAACATCAGGAGCACAGAGTGGACATCACCTCCACCACAGCACTGCAAGCAGCAGTAGGAAGGTGTGCTAAATACTGGCAAGGGGAAGCTGGCTATATGCCCATAAACACACCCCCAACAACACACCTCCTGTAAGGTTCCAAAATTGCCATCAGCTGGGGATCAAGCATTCAAAACATGTATGTTTGTGCGGGACACCTGGATCAAACCATCACAGTGTCTGAGGACTAAGAGTTAGGGCATTTGGAAAGTGATCATGCCATGATGGCAGAGCTTTCATGAATGGGATCAATGCCCTCAGGAAAAGGCCTAATGAAGCCTGTTCTCCCCTTTTGCCATAAAATAGAGAAAACATCATCTATGAGGAATCATTCCTCACCAGACACTAAGTCTGCTGACACTCTGATGATGCACATCCTAGCCTCCAGAGCATGAGAGGTACATGCCTATGTTTTGTTAATCACTTAGTCTGATATAGTTTATTAAAGTACTATGATAATTGAAAGCAATAAAGCAAGACTAGAGCAATAGGGAATTAGCACTTTCTTGTGAGGTGGAAGAAGGGACTCCTTGGATGAGGAGACTGAAAACCAGTATGATGGAATGTCCTATGAGACTCTATGGGAAATAATTAAGGTTCTAGGAGTGAGGATGGAGGGATAATATGCTTGAGGTGCTTTAAAGATGCAAGAAACCCAATATCAGTGGTGGTGAGAAAGGTTGTTTTATATAGGGCTTCAAAATCCATGGGCATGCTTTTGGACTAAGTTTTAAGTATTACAGAAAGCCATTGTTATATAAACAATAGTAAGCAACACTGTGCATATATATAGTTTATAGTTTTCTTTCTTTCTCTTTCTTATTTATTTATTTATTTATTTATTTATTTATTTTGCTAGTGTGTGTATGTGTGTGTGTGGTGTGTTGTGGTGTGGTGTGGTGTGGTGTGATGTGGTATGATGTGATGTGGTGAGTGTGTGGTGTTTGATGTGGAGTGGTGTGGTGTTGTGTGGTGTGGTGTTGTGTGGTGTGTGATGTGGTGTGGCGTGGTGAGTGTGTGGTTACCAGAAATCTCTCCTGCAGTTGGGGATATTCCACCTATGTTGGCCAGAGAAGAGTGCTAGGTGTCTGGCTCTGTAGCTCTTCTGCCCAGTCTTTGTTTTGAGCTGGAGTCTCTACTGATTTCAGAGACTGTGGAGCTCCAGTGATTCTTGGGACTCTGCTCCCCTACAGTACATGGCCACACAAAGCTGTTTACTTGAAATCTGGAAATTCAACCCCAGTATTTCAGCCCCTCTCAGCCCCTCATACTCAGAAAGTACAGTTTAGCACTGAGCCATCTCTTCAGCCCACAGTTCATATTTTTAAATGATAATACCAGTTGCTGTGTGGTAAATACAACCTAAAGGATGTGAACTGGAATCAGAAAACAAATTAAGACTATTAAGGCTATTTTAGTGCAGGAGAAACATGGTGTTGGCACTGGTATTCAATATTTGCAACATTCCCTTAGCACTTAAAATAAAGGCCTTAGGCTTTGAACAATGCTACCTAGATGAGGACTTCAAGCCCAGCTTTCACAAGAGTGGAATACCTCCCAAGATACATGCAGCCTGTGTTTAACTCTTCTCTTATGCAACCCATTTTTTTTTTCATTAAGAAAACAAAACACTTTAGTCCTAAATGTTTCCTTTGATACCTGATTGACCCTCTTCTTCAATATGAAATGAGAGTGAATCCTATCAGATTGACTGGGTCTTGTCACAACCAATCATTTATGCATTATTTTTGTTTTTAAACAATGCCACCTCCCTAGATTTTATAATTTAAAATAGTGTGCATTTATAGAGTTCAATATGTTGTTTTTATGTATGCATTCATCTAGAAATGTGTGTGTTAAATGGTTTAGTGCATATATAGCACTTCATAAATTTGTCATTTTTTTGTTGTGAGAATATTTAAGATTTATTCTCTAAGCAGTTGTTGAGTAAACAATTAGTATTATTAACTAGTGACAAGATGCTTGGGATTAGACCTGTAGAACTTGCTAAAGGGAACCTTGGGCCCTTTGACCGCATCTTAGTATTCCAGAGTCCTCCGTGTCACAGTTCGGAGCGGTCGCCACTTACGTTTATTTCTAAGAATTTGACTCTTTCAGATTCCACATATGTGAGAACACTTAACACTTGTCTTTCAGTTTCATCCATGGTATTCCAGTTGACAGAATTCTCTGTTTAAAGGTTAACAGTATTCCACTGTTCATGTTCCATGTCTTTTTAAAATACAGTATTATGACTAAAGATGGGCTATTTCTATACATCAGCTATGTCAAGTGCTGCTGCAGTGAGCATAAATTACAGATCTCTCTTCAAGATATTTATCTAATTTTCTTTGCATAATTACTCAGAGTGGGCTTATTGGATCATATAGTAGTTCTATTTTAATATTTTTTCAGAAACTCCCATGGTGTTTTTCACAATGGTTAGACCAATATGTATTCTTACCAATAACGTCCAGTGCTCCTGTATTCCAAGTCCTTACAAACATTTATCCTTTGTCCTTTTGGAAATGATCATTTTCATTGATGTGAGGTCTTATGTCACCGAAGCCTAGGTTTCTGTTTCTATGCTGAAAGGTGATATTGAAGATGTTTGAAGATATGCTCATGGTTTTCTTAAGACACGCCTCTTAAGGTCATTTTCAGTTGGGTTACTTGTTTTTTCTATATACTTGGACATTAATCTGTTATTATAAACATGCGTATGTTGCTTGAAATAATTTTCTTAATTTACTAGATTGTCTCATCACTTAGCTGATTGTTTGCTACGCAGAATATTTATTTTGATAATATTTATGTGTCTACTTTTGCTTGACTGCCTGTGCCTTTGGCACCCTATCTAGAAAACCATCACCAAGATAAATGTGGGGAAGCTTTGACCCTGTGCTTGCTTCTGGTGTTTTTCAGATTCATAACTAACATTTTAAGTTCTGATCAATTTTGATTTAATATTCCAAGACATACATAATGGGCCAATGTTACTATTTTTCATGCAGAAATTCAGTTTTCTGAACACCATTGGTTGAAGGATTAATTCTATCCTTGTACCTTGTTTTAACCATTAGGAAGATCAATTTACTGTAAAAGAATGTGCTTATTAGATGAGTTCTCTCTATTCTGATCTATTGTCCTATGTCTTTTTAAAATGTTAAATACAATAACATTCCAATGATTACAGCTTTGCAGAGTGCTTTACAGACTGCTAGCGTAATAGCTCTAGCTTTTTTTTTTTGCTAAAGAAAGCTGTATTTAGCTTATATTTTAAAAATACTTTAATATTGTTCTGTTTCTGTGAAAATATTATTGTGTCTTTGGAAGACATTTCATTCACATGTAGATCACCATGGAAAGTAAATACATCCTAATAAATACATCCTAATAATTCTTCCAACCCAAAAATATGTCATATCTTTCCACTTATTTGTGTCTTCTTCAAAAGAACATCAATTCTTCATAGTGTTTAGGTTACAGATTATTTACCTGCTTGGTTAAATTTTTCCAGAGTATTTTATTTGGTGATCCTATAGTCATGGGATTGTTTGCTTTCTTTTGATTTTTTTGGGGAGCTTATTTTAGGCTCTCTATATCTGTTATTTGTTGATTTTTTTAATCCTGAAACTTTATTGTACTTGTTTATTAGCTCTCGTAGACTTTTGGTATAGCCTTTAGGGTTTCAAGTATATAAGTTTAACAGAGACAATTTTATTCTTCTCCTCCAATTTAAATGCCCTTTCATCTTCTTGTTAACTGCTCCGGGTAGGTCTTTAACTTGTAATCATAAATAGAAATGCTAAGAATGAACATCCTTATCTTGTTCCTGAACTTCAATGCAAAGCTTTTGACATTTTACTATTGTAACATTAGTAGCGGGCTTGTTACATGTGACAGTGTGTTCAGCTATGTTCTTTCTGTATTTAATTTGTTGAGCATTTTTTCATGGAAGTATAAAAAAAACTTTTCATTAAAATTTAATGCATCTGTTGAGATATTCACATGATTTTTCTATTTCTTGCCAAATCAACCAACCCCACAGTGGTGGCATGTTAACCTTTCAATGTGCTGTCCAATTGGGTTTGCTACTCTTGAGGAATTTGGCTGTGCTATTCTTCGGGGATAATGGCTTGTGATTTTCTTCCTCTAGAGTGTCTTTGTCCAGGCTTAACAGCAGGCCAATTGGTTTTCTTCCTAAAGTGAATTTGGAAGAATTTCTTCCTCTTCAATTTTTTTCTTTTATTTATTTTATGTTTATTATTTTTATTATTGTCCATAATGAGATGACAGATTTTTGATTGTATTCAACAGTATTTTTTTATTGTCCATATGAGATACATTGTTTAGTGGGCCAACAATGAGTTGTTACCCCCAATTCCTCATTGCCCCCCTTCCTCATCCCCAGTCAGCTGGATATCCTCCTCCGTGGGCCATCTGGATCAGTCTTTGTGGTAGGGGACCATGGGTAGCCCAGTCTTCAGCTGGGTTCTCATGAAACAAGTGTGTTGTTACTGAGGGTTGCCAAGTCTCTGATATTCTCCCCCACCACGGCTCTCAAAAATGACTGATTTTGATTTAAAAAAAATTACGGAATTCCTCTGTGAAACCATCAGAGATCTTTGGCTTTGAGTTCCAGTTCAATCCCAGTATTCACTATTGGCCTCTTCAAATGTCTTTCTTATCATCCTTCAGGCTTGATAGCTCATAATTTATCCATTTCTTCTTGGTTATCCAATTTATTTGTGTGTAATTGCTCATCATAGTCTTGTTCAATGCTCCCATTGTATAGAATCTCTACTTACATTTGTAATTTTTATTTTAGTCATATATTTTTCTTTAGGTTACCTTTTATTTTCATTGACATCTCCTTTTATTTTCCTAGTCTCTATTTTTATCAGTTTCTATTTTGATCTTTCTTAGTTCCCCCATTCTGCTGACTTCAGGCCTGTCTTATTTTTCTAGTTCCTTGAGGTGTAAACTTGTGTTTTATTTATTTGTGATTTTTCATTTTTATGAACATAGGTATTTATTACTACAAATTTACCACTTAGAATTGCTTTGGCTCTATTCTAGAAGTTTTGGGTTGTTGTATTTCTAGTTGCTATTTTCATTTATTTTCTAATTTTTCAGTTCCCTTTGGAATTTTTTCATTGACTCATTTGTTATTCATTAGCATATTGTTTCATTGTCATACAGTTGTTGAATTTATAATTTTCTTGTGTTATTTGATTTGTAGTTTCATACATAATGTTCAGAAAGTATACCTAGATCATTGCATTCTTTTAAATCTGGGCTCTACTGTATGATTTCTTCTGGTGAATATTCCAGATGCTCCTCAATCGTGTCTGCTACTGCTGACATTTGTTCTACTGTGCTGTTCAAGTCTTTTCCTTCCTTATTGATTTCTGTCTGGTGGGATACAGAAGTTTGTCTTAATTATTTTCTTTCTATTAGCATATGTTCATTGTACAAGACGATGGATTTTATTATGGCATTTTCATATGGGCTGATTTCCATCCGTTATTACCTTCTCTTGTCAGTCTTCTCCCATCCTGCTGACCCTGGTTCCTACCCCATACCACATCTACACTGCCTTTTACATCCATATGTAGTCTGTGTTTGAGAGGAAATGACATTTGTCCTTCATAGTCTATATTATTTCATTTAACATAATGATTCCTAATTCTATTCATTTTTTCTGTAAATGACATAATTTTGTATTTCATGACTGAATTAAACTCCATTGTTTATATCCACACTTTTATTATGGGTTGCCTACTCCTTTCTTCAGATCTGTCATATTTTTTTACATATTCAGAGCTTCTAGCACTGGAACATGGGTAAGTGTTTTATCTTCTTAATGAATTGATCTCTCATTTACTTATTTTTGCCTTATGACAGTTTTATCTTGGAATATGCTTTGTTTGATATAAGTATACCTAGCCCTGCTCTCTTTTGGTTAAAATTACATGGAATATCTTTTTTAATTCCTTTACTTTCAATTCATGCCCTTAATATTAACTTAAGCCTCTTTTAGGCCAGACAGACACTAGGATTAGGCTGAAGCCTATTTCCGTTTTAGCTCCTAGGCTCTACGCCAGTACCTTGGAGTGCCGGCCTAGAGTTGGGGCATATGTGGGTTATTCTGCAATGTGTGTCTGTGGAAGTATGCTAGATTCATACTGGCTGGCCTGGCACCATAGTCCATGGAAACTGGTCTGGATTCAAGATCTATCATGCTTGGTCCCTGCTTCTTTTAGGGCATAGTCATGGGGACTGGCCTAGAGTATGGGTCAATGTGTGCTAGCTTAGAATAGAAGACCTGAAACTTTGGGTGCAAGTGGCTATGATGATTCCTGGGTGCCTGGCCTGATGCTGGTGTCTATCTACAAAGTTGCTCACTTGAATCTCCTTCATTCACACAAACAATTCCTCTCTCCACACTGCAGCATTGCCCAGGTTTGAGGGAGAGGTGTCTCAAGTCATGGCAATTTTCCTTCTGACTTTTTTAGGCCTGCCCTATAACCAAGCGTTACACTATCTTGCTTAGCTCTTTTGAAGGTTTTCATAGACATTCTTAATGCACATTTGTTTTAAACTATGCTTTTCTGAAAGAATGAGAGCTGACAGGATTCATCTTGCTGACATAATTTCACTGACTGTTTTGTGTAAAGAAAGGGATTTTTTTCTGGGATGTACCAAGACATCATCTAGTTGTCAAACCCTGGGTCCCTGCATCATTTTATTCAGAGAGAATATTTTGCATTAAAGTATTTCATGGGCCAGTGGTGACCTCAAGGATCTCCCTAGGTTTTGAGTTCCCCAGCTAGGAAGGTATTGAAAAGAATCTCACATTTGGATTCCTACAATGAATCACTAAACAACCCCGTAGAATCCCAAGTCAAAGACTTGGCACACTGAAAATGTTGTGTTTCTTTCCTAAATACCTTTACATATTTATATCCCCACCAGTAGTTTATGTGAGTGTGTTTTCTCATACCATAAGCAATCTCAAATATCATAATTTGTTTTAATAATTGTTAGGTTTTGTTATAATGGTACAAAAACTTGCAAAACAGAGCTGCATTTTCTTTGCCTAGAAAGATATTTTGTAATTTCTTTACTCAATCCACGGTTTGCAATATTTTCTATCATTTGACTTTTTATTTCAAAAGTAGAAGTGAATGTTTAAAAATCATGACATATCGATGTAGTGCCACTGGTTTGCCTTTTCTTGAGAAGTTGATTTGACATCAAAATATATCGTAGCTCTATAAATACACTTCATAAAGAAATTCGTTTGACAGAGATTTAGCTTTCCTTATTTAAATACTAATTCACTTGAAGGGAAAGGAGAGAGGAGAGAGAGAGAGAGAGAGAGAGAGAGAGAGAGAGAGAGAGAGAGAGAGAGAGAGAGAGAGAGAGAGAGAGAGAATGGGTGCACCATGGCCTCTTCCACTGTAAATGAACTCCAGATGCATGTGGCATTTTATGTATCTGGATTTATGTAGGTATGGGGGATCTAACCCAGGCGGTCAGACATAGTAGATTAGATAGATAGATAGATAGATAGATAGATAGATAGATAGATGATAGATACATAGATAGATACATAGATACATAGATAGATATAGAGTTTATGTAGTCAAGGCTGACCTGGAGTTTACTATGTAGCACAAGATGGCTCAAACTCAGTCTGCTGAGTACTGGGATTCCAAGTATGTACCACCACCTTTGGGTCTGAAAATATTTGCTATGTTTTTAAACTTTTTTGTTCATCGTTATGCTTTTCCTGTGGGCATTAACAGAATTAAAAAAATTACAATATTTTCCAACCATAAGCTGTTTCTGTAGACAGCATGTGTGCTTTACATTAAAGCTACTTCAAAGCCTGTGTTAATAGACTCATCAAGGCCCTCCAGAGCTGGTGAATGTACTTGTAAATTGCCAGTGTGTCCTTTTATCTTTCAAGATCTTCTGATGTGGAGAGTGGATAAAAGTTTGGCACCATTTTTAAAGGTTCATTTAAAATTTCATGCATGCAGATGTAGGCTTTATTTATGTTTCTTTCACTCTAATGCTGTTTCTATTAGATTAGTTCCAATCTTATCTCCCTTTTAATCTAGTCCATGCATTCACATTATAATTTGATTTACCATCTTCTGATGCTCAGTAAACATATAAACTCTAATAAAGAATTAGACCTTCACTCTCAGCACAACAGAACAATTACGATGAGGTAAAGTCATTGGTTTACTGTCCTACGGGTCTGCTAAGGATTCCCCAGAAGAATGACAGACCTCCTCTTGACACAATTCAATTTAAATAAGAGTTTATTAATGGAGTAGCTGGATATCATGCACATCTCCAGATGTTTTATCTGCGTGCCTCACTGTATCCTATGCACTGTACTTTGCAGATGAGAAAATTAAGGTGCAGACAAGCTGAAAAAATAAAACTTGCCTAGGATCAGATGGAATTAGACCAACTAGCTTAGTTCACCTCTCAGAACCATTAAGTTATAGTTCTCAGAGAGAGAAGGAAATTTGCCTTAAGGAACAAAGGCTTCATTTTTTGACCATGTTTTCAGGAGACAAGTGTTATTTAGTGAAATGAGTATGTCACCCTTATGCTATTCTTGAGGTTCAATTCTGTTCAGTGCCACTTTTGGATAAGTAAAGGAGAGCCCTTATCACTGGGTCTGATTAGGGATTCATAGCAAGTATTACCTTACAGAAATTGACTTTAAATAGTCATTTATTCATTTGGTGAGTGAAAAGAGCAATAATCCAACCTGAGCATCACATTCTTGCAAAAACCTATCACTTAGCTGCCTGGTGAGAAAAACAACAAGAAGGCGGTTTGAATCGGAAAATGTCCTCCAAGAGTCATGTGTTAATTGATTGACAACTAATGAGCTTTTTGGGAGGTGATTAGAGTATATAACTGTATTAATAGATTAATATATTGAAAAAAATCTTGTTTTAATGAATCTTAGAAGGTTGAGGGCTGATTAAGAGGAAGTAAGTCACTTGTATGGTTTCATGCCTTTGAATGATGGTACTTGTCCCCAGACCCCCCAACACACACACACACACACACACACACACACACCCTCCTACTCACTCTCTGTCTTTCTGACCATCTGTTCTGTTACAGCACACTCTCTCTGTCATTATTCTGTATGACTATATGCCCAGAAACACGGACCATGAGCTGAAAATTTTGAGCCAGAATAATTCCTATCGCCCTTAAAATGCCTACAATGTTATTTTGTTAAAGCAACAAAAGCCAATAAACAGATAAAGGTGTTCAGAAGGCTACTGAGAAGGCTAGAGAACCCGGCTCCCTTAAGATAAGGCTCAGGGAAGATGCCTGGATTCAGATAGCAAAAACTAATCCAATTTATATGCTTCAATTGACTTACTAAGTCATAAATTTGGGCCAAGTTTAATCACAGTAGGAATAGAAATTTATTTCATAATGTTGATTTTGCCCCAAACTAGCTATGTGATTTTTGGGGTAGATGATATTATTTTTCCAGATATAGAATTTTATGTGTATTAATTTCTCATTTATGTGATCAAATACCTGACAAGAAGCACCAGAAGGCATGAAGAACCCTTCATTTTCATTTTGACATACAGTTCCTGGGAGAACAGTCCAACATAGTGAGGAAGGCAATACAGCCGGAACTGGAGGCAGAGATTCACACTGCCATCCAGTCAGGAAGCACAGAGCAACCAAGGCTGGTGTTCACTTTCTCCTTTTCTAGTCAGTTTCAGAAAGCCAGCCCAGGGAGTGGTAGTCCTCATATTTAAGGTGGTTCTTTCTCCCTCTATTAACCCAGCCTAAAAACTATATCAATAGAAATGCCCAGAGATTTGTTTCCTAGGTGATTTTCGATCCAATCAAGTTGATGACCACAGCAACTATGACATTGTATATTTAAAATGATGAAATTAAGCAAAGATCCAAGATGCCAACTATGGCATAAGTATGACCTCCAAAACCCAATCCTTCTTTAGTCCCCACCCCCATTCCACACTGAAAAAGTCAGTGTTGGGTGAAGGTTCCAAATTTTGGCTTGGATTCGGGTTAGCTTTCCTTGATTAACTCATCTTTTTACAATAATAAAAAAAGGTTTCATAATTATTCTCGGCAAGCATCCAAAAATATGCCTCTCTACCCAGTTCCAATTAATAATGTGTGACTTGTTAAAGACAGATTTTGTTCATTTGAAGGTTTTAATAGCACCCAGTTTCATCTTAGTTCTCTTGGGAAAATATTTAGTATGCATTTAACTAGCTTGACACTTACAACTAATTAATTTATTCAAAGCAAAATATTATATGAATCATAAACAAAGAACTGAAAATTGAAGTAGTGCCAGAATTCAAGCTCTAACCCCATGCGTAATTAGGTTGTTTGCTTGTCATTGTTTGTTATTTGGGTCCTTATTTCTATTAAATCAGACACTTAGAATAGTGTTAAATCTTCTCTAAAGAGAAAATTGGAATTGGGCATATATATCCACAATATATATGAATTGAGATCTTTATGCATTTCACGAAATTGATAGTCTTCAGCAAGCTGACTTTTAAGAATGTGTTTAAATGGCACATATCAAATTCACAGGGTGAAAAACAAAAATAAGATTCTGGAGAGACACAGAAGAAGAAAATTGGCTGATGTATCAAAAAAGAACATTTATGTTACAAAACATTAAATATCAAATAATTTGCATTTTTGCTATACAGATACATCAAGTATTCAATATTTTTCATCTTTTAGTGTGAATATATACATACATATGTATATATAGCAATTGTAAAGAATATCTAGTTTAAAATATTTATTTGAAATAAATAACAATTCAAATGAATAAGTCAACAAATGGGCTAAAGGGCAGATAGAAAACTACCCAATGATATGTTAGTGAATTAAAATAGAAGATTTAGAAACTCCTGTCATCGCTTTGGGAAGGGATCAGGAAGGGAAAGAGAGACTGACACAATGAAGAGTGAAGTCACATGGAAGATGGAGAAAGATTGCCGCTACAGAATAGATTTCCCATAAAAGACAAAAAATGTAAGGGACACATCCCTCAAAAAACAAAATACTATAACTTCTCAATTTAAAAGAAACTATAATATTGAAGGAGCCCATAAAAGCTAAACAGAAAAGCACACACAGAAGAAAGTAAAACAGACAATAAAACCTCTATAAACATGAAACTGAATTTTAAGAATAAAAATAAAAGAAGGGAAAAGAGGATCTAACAGTTTATAAGAAGAATTCGAATAAGAACAATCAATTTCTTCTTTCAGAGATTTGGATGGTATGAGATTTCTACTGATTTTCTGTAAAGGTATATTCTTAAAGTCAAAAACTCTATTATACAATTTTATTCTTATTCTTCACACAAATGTGAGAGGACAGTAAAAACATTTTCAGACATGGAAGATTTTGTTACAGAGAAAAAAAGTTTTTAGATGTATTTTGGAAAAAAAATCACATTAGAAAGAATGTGAATTCCAGGAAGACACGTGCAGATATATGGAAATCCAGGAGGAGTAAATAAGTTAGAAATTTTTCATATTTCCTTAGATAAGTGAACCATGACATGTGTATCAGTACAACTAAAATTCTATAGTACAAACTTAATTAGGAGCAGATCTACAGGGCCTAATTAATGACTTTCATCCATATCTGCTGTTTGTGTTAAATGTTCATCCATGAGCTTCTCATGACCACCTTGTTCTAGATCTGTTGATGTGTTTTTATTTAAGCTTCCTGTTAAAGCTTCCAGACCATTTACCATGCTATGAAATTAAGTATATTTTGCCTCAAGCTACATTTCACTGTACACAAATTGAACAGCTAAGCCCCAACAGAAAAGAAATGAGCTCAAGGAGCCTAGTATAAGCTGAAACTCTAGGTTTGCTCTTATACATCTTCATTCCAACAGGGCTATTGTGGATAGGATGTATACTCCTCAGTATCAGAGTTGGTGTCCAATATAGTCTCTAATGCCTGAGTAGTCAGAGTAGTTCATTTTCCCCACTGTACGGTTTTGTGTACCAGTAGTTATATTTTTTCTTTGGGGAGTGTCTGATGGAACTACCAAGATCTACTTAGAGTGATATTTCAAAGGTCCTTTGCAGGCAGGGCCTACGTTTTCTTTCAGCTGTTTTTGGTTTCAAATATGACTCAGACCTAGAAAATAGATTTTCCCTGGAGTGGATGTCCTCAGCTTCCTCATCATCTTTCCTTGCATTATTTTGATGGTACAGCTTGAGCAAGAACCTCGTGGGTTGCACATCCATCTTGCCTCTTTGGTACCCTCAACTACGTAACTATCTTCATATCTCTCAGATAGTCAGCACCATCCTCCTTTCTTGGCTGCCATTCCAACTTTGTTGCTTATGTCTATAATCACAGCCACCTGCTTTCCCACAATTAAACATCACCATCTGGCCTCTATTATTTTGAGACATTCTCATGTCCTACTGAAATCAGCGCTGTAACAGTTTTCTTCTATCACCCAGAGAGCAGGCTTCTTAGCCATGTTTGTGCCTCTTTGATGGGTTTGGAAAACCAAGTATCTCTGGGCTTTC
>PVHP010024445.1:0-16913 GCA_004024765.1 Zapus hudsonius | reverse complement strand
AGTTACGTCATGCCCTTTAACCACGGTTTTGCTTTCCTTGGTTTTAGTTACTTACAATCAACTGTGGTTCAAAATATTAAGTGTGAAATTCTAGAGAAAGAGACAGAGACAGAGATACAAAGAGACTGATAGACAGAGAGAGGGAAAGTGACAGAGATAGAGACAAGGATGGAAAGAGGTAAAGGAGAGGAGAGAAAGAAGAGAGAAGGAAAAGAGCCCAAATGCTTATTGATAGCAGAATAAATAGTACAGCCACATACTGGTATAAGATATAATGATTAGGATCAATATAGTAATTTGGATCCTATCCACATAGCTTTTATTATAATATACTTTTATAATCATTCTTTTTATTACTGGTTATTAATATTAACCACTTAATATTCTTAATTTATAAATTAAGTATTGTATATGGGAAAACATAGTGTTGTAGTCAGCTTTCTCATTGGTGTGACGAAGAACCCAACCAAAAGCGGCTTGTGGAGAAATGGGTTTATTTTGGCTAACAGACTTGAGGGGAAGCACCATTATCTCAGGGAAAATGACAGCACGTGCACAGGGTGTACATTACCTTCTGGTCAGGTGGACAATAGTAATAGGAGAGTGTGCCAAACATGGGCAAGGGTAAGCTAACTATAATGCCCATAAACACACCAACAACAACACAGCTCCAAGAAGGTTCAATATCTAAATATCAATATCAGCTGGAGATCAAGCATTCAAAACACATTTGTTTTTGGGAGACACCTGAATCAACCCATCACAATCTTCCTTGACCCCCACAAACTAATAATCATACATGATAGAAAATGCAATCCATTCAGCTCAACTACAAAAGTCCCCACACTTTTTCTTTCAACTGAGCCATAATAATAATAATAAAAGCCATATGGCACAGGAAATTCATATTGCAAAAGATGGTACTGGGCATTAGCAAAGACAGATTGAACCAAAACAAGATTTAAAACAGACAGGTCAAACATCAAACTCTAACCCCAAGTCCTATAATAAGCAGTAATGGGTCTCTTGGAGTTCTGATTCTGCCTCTCCAGCTCGGCTACTCACAGTCCAGGAAAACTTCATCTGGTACTGGCAGCTCTCCTTTGCAGCCATCCAAATTCCTGGCATTTCACTGGGTCTGCACTGCAACCCACAGTTCATCCTCATGGCTCTGTTGGGCTTCCACATAGGCAATCCAACATACCTGCTTCACAATGCCCATAACCATTTCAAAAAAACAAAACCATGTTTCAAATTCAATGACTCTTTTCCTGTATTTGTTATACTCCATATTGCCAGGTGGGCTACCAACTTGTTAATCCAGGGGGAATAAAGCCAACTTTGAAGAGCAGAAAACATCCTTCAGCGTTCAGCCATCTTATTTCAAAAAGTCTGCATTTTTCCTGCTGTCCCAATGCAGGTCACCTGGCCCAATCTCAATGGCTGTCATCACTCAAACAATTCCAGCTGAACAGGCAGCAGTTTTCACCCAAAGATTTAATTTCTTTCTGTTCCATCCCCATATGCTCACACCATTCCATTTCACACAAAGCAACCATGCATAATCTCAGGACACAGGCAAGCAGAAGCACCAAGCCTCTCACATAAACTACTTTTGGCACAGTCCTGACAAAGTTCTTTCTTACTGTTATCCTCACAGTCCATAGTTCTGACTGCATTCAGGTCTCTCAACACTGTCCAGAATGGCCCATCAAGCTGGGCTTAACAGCACTGCAAGGTGTCTCTTAGGCCAAGATTTCAAATCCTTCCACATTACTCCTGCAAATCAGTTCCAAAAGGCTAACACCATAGAATCAAAGTTCCGATAGCAACAATCAATCTCATTCTCTGATACCAAAACTGTGGTAGTCAACTTCTCTTGTTGCTGCAACAAAGAAACTGAACAAAAGCAGCTGAGGGGAGGAATGGGTTTGGCTTTGTTATGGTTTGATCCAGGTGTCCCCCACAAATGAATGTGTTCTCAATGATCAATCCTCAGCTGATGGCAGTTTGGGAATTGCAATCTCGCTGGAGCTGTGTTGTTGGGGCAGGCTTTGGGGGTTATAAGCCAGCTTCCCCTTCCCAGTATTTGGCACACCTTCCTGCTGCTGTTTCTAGTGCTGTGGCATAGGTGATGTCCAGCCCTCTGCTCATGCCATCATTTTCCCTGCCAGGATGGAGTCTCCTCTTGAGTCCATAAACCTAATAAACCCATTCCTCCACAAGCCGCTTTAGCTTGGGTTCTTTCTGTGCAGCAACTAGGAAGCTGACCACAACAGTTTTGGTTCCAGGATGTGGGGTCATCTGTTGCTGCAAGAACACTGATTCTGTGGCTTTGGGCTTTTGGAAGTGATCTGCAGGAGGAATATGGATGGATTGGAAAACTTGTCCTAAGAGGTGCCTTGCAGTGCTGTAAGTACAGTGTGATGGATCATTCTGGTCAGAGTTGAAAGACCTGAATGTAATGAGAACTATGGACTATGAGGTTTGGCTTACAAGGATGAGAAAGAACTTTGTCAGGACTGTGCCAGAAGCAGTTTGTGTGAGAGGCTTGCTGCGTTCTGCCTGCCTGTGTCCTGGGAACCTGTGCAGGGTTGTTTTATGTAAAGATGGACTGGTGTGAGCAGATGGAGATGGCACAGAAAGAAAGATCTTTGGGTCAAAACTGCTGCCCATTCACCTGCAATTGTTTGAGAGATTACAGCCATTGAGATTGGGCCAGGTGGTCTGCATTTGAACAACAGGAAGAATGTGGACTCTTTGAAGTAAAGGGCCTGAATGTTTTGTCCCCCCCCCCCTGGATTAACAAGTTTGTAGCCCACCTGGTTCTGTGGAATGGAGATTGGTTAGAAAGAGAGGGTCATTAGATTTGCAACACAGTTTTGTTTTTGAAAAATGGCCATCGGCATGTGAAGCAGGTGTGCAAGGTTGCCTGCATGGAGCCTGATGGAGCCATGAGGATGAACTGTGTGTTGCAATGGAGACCTAGTGAATTCCAGGACTATGGATGGGTGCCAAGGCGAGCTGCCAGCACCGATTGAAATTTTCCCAGACTGTGAGTAGCTGAGCTGGAGGTGCAGAACTGAATCTCCAAGAGACTTGTGTTATTGGTTAGAATCATTGAACTTGGAGTTAGAGATTGATGGCGCCCTGCTTATTTCAAATCTTGTATTGGTTCAATCTGTTTTTGCCATGTCTCATGTTTTGCAGTGTGAATGTTCTGTGCCATTACGGGTTTATTTTTGGTATTATGGCTCAGTTTAAAGCTGTGGGGACTTAAGAGTTGAGCTAAATGCATTGTATTTACATCATGTATGATTATTAGTTTGTGGGGGCGAGGGGCGGACTGTCATGGTTTGATCTAGGTGTCCCCCACAAACAAATGAATGTGTTCTGATAGATCAATCCTCAGCTGATGGCAGTTAGGGAATTACAACCTCGCTAGAGCTGTGTTGTTGGGGGCAGGCTTTGGGGGTTATAAGCCAGCTTCCCCTTCCCAGTATTTGGCACACCTTCCTGCTGCTATTTCCAGTGCTGTGGCATAGGTGATGTCCAGCCCTCTGCTCATGCCATCATTTTCCCTGCCAGGATGGAGTCTCCCCTTGAGTCCATAAGCCTAATAAACGCATTCCTCCACAAGCTGCTTTTGCTTGGGTTCTTTCTGTGCAGCAACTAGGAAGCTGACCACAAAAGGCTTATAGACACAAGGAGGGACTCCATTATGGCAGGGAAAACAATAGTATGAGGAGAGGGTGGACATCACATCCTGGCCAACATCAGCTGGACAACAGCAACAGGATAGTGTGCCAAACACTGGCAAGGGGAAGCTGGCTATAACCCCCATAAGCCCGCCCCTAACAACACAGATATAACAAGGTTCCAGAACCCAAACTGCCATCTGCTGGGGATAGAGCATTGAGAACACATTCATTTGTGGGAGACACAAATGATGGATCAAACCATCACACATAGTATACACGAGATTCATGGTTTCAGGATACACTGGGGTCTTTAAAAATATCACCTATGAATATAAAGGTACTAATGTAGTTTAGTTCTACACTCTGGGTTAAAGCTGGTAGTTCAATTCTATGCTTACCAACAACAAGCCTCACACTCTATAGCAAAAGACAGTCAAGCATATGCAGAACACATGGGAGAGCCTTAATAGAATTGTATATCTGGTACAGAGGTACCCAGAGGGGACCATCACTAGCTGTCACCATCACTACTGGTGACAATGCCAAGTACTCAGATCATTAATATGGAAGCTGACTGTCATAGTCAGCCACATGCTGCTGGGATGAATCTCCAAACTAGGCACAATTTGGGGGAGGAAAATACTTATTGAAATAACAGATCCAGGGGAAGTTCCAAAAATGAAGGAAAGGGCTGGCCCTCTTTCACAGATCCAAGCAGAGAGACGGAGGCCCAGCACCTCCAAAAGCCAGCAAGCACACTCACACATTGTAACTCACAAAACAGCAGCAGGACTGCCAGACTTGAGTTCTGGCTTGTCTTTTGCACTTGTATCCCTAGAATTTTGTATTTAATTTAGAAATACCTCAGGGCCAGACCCCAGGAGGCCAGGCCAAAGTGACACTTCCTCCAGCCAGAAGGCTGGAGACAATTCACAATCTTTAATAAATCTTTTATTCTACTGGGGGACATCTATTCAAATTATCACACTGACTCTTCCTGTTCCTTCTTACACATGACCAAGTCATGGTCCTATCTATCCACTCCTCAACATCCCCACTGCTGCTGCCTGCATCTCATCAGACATCCTTGGCATCCACCAAACTCACTGACTTACTTGGCTTCTCTTCTTGCCTTTCTCCAAATCACTCTGTGACTCAGATCTATGAAACGATAATCTTCAGATTGAGACCTTTAGAATTTCAGGAGGCTCCCACATGATTCTCATGCACCCCACCTTGGAAGTACTGTTTTTCACCTGAACACACACCTGCTGTTCACCTTGTCTGTCTGCACAGAAAATCATCTAGTCGGCCCCAAAGTACCCCAACATGCTAGATTTAGTGTCTGTCTTCAAAGGACTTTCCAGCTTCATTTACATTTTTTACTTCTTAACATCCCTGTCCCATCTCACTTTGTCTCTCATCCACGTTCATCTAGTTTATTCTCTTTCCCTGTGTCTGGTTTGTTACCTACCCAAGCCTCCATCATGACTTTCCATATCCGACTATTAACCCACCACCCTTAGGGACTGGACATGCCCAGTGCATCTCAGCATCCTCAAATTACTGAGTGTCTACCTAGAGTGCATGAGGTGATGGAGGCTATGCTTTGATTGGGTGAAATCAAGCAGTATGGAGTAAGTCACTCCGGGACAATTGGCTAGTTCAGGGGAAAAGGGCATGGTGGGGTGGGCCTGGTACATGGATCCATGTTGAATATCTCATTGACAGAGTTGTCAACCTACTCACACTTCTTTTTTTTTTTCCTAGTGACCTTCAGCGACTGTAAGGGAAATGACAGACTGCGCTACGAAGTCTCAAGCCCGCACTTCAGGGTGAACAGCGATGGCAGCTTAGTCCCCCTGAGAAACATCACTGCAGTTGGCAGGACTCTTTTTGTCCATGCGAGGACTCCCCACGCAGAGGACATGGCAGAACTGGTGATTGTTGGGGGCAAAGACATCCAGAGCTCCTTGCAGGTAACTCGGCCGTTTGGTATGAGGGGATCCAAGTGGAACATTAGATTCTGTTTGTCCTGTGTGGGAAGTGGTTCTTTACTGTGTTGGCCGAGAGATTTTCTGTTATTGTGGCTGCTAAAAGTGACAGAAATCCAACTCAAAAATAAAAAAAATAAATAGGTAAGGGATGGACAATGAGAATTTATTGGTTCATGTATCTAATACATTTTTAGAGACTGTTCTACTACCAGACATGTCTAGATATGGTGCCCAGACCATGTATCAGCCTGATTAATATTCTTCTTATGGTTGTATCTTCCTTCTGTTGGATCTACTCTGAGAGAACTCCATCTCTCATTATATCCCATTGTGGAGGTTCTCTGCAGGAACACTTCAGTCTCCTAAGCCAAAGTTATATATCATTGCTGTGACAAGATACCTCACAAAAGCAACTTAAGGAAGGGTTTGTTGTTCAAAGGTACATTTCAACATGGCTGGGAAGGCATGGTGGCAGAAGCCTGAGGCTGCTGGTTGCGTTGCATCTGCAGTTAGGAAGCAGAGAAAGAGAGAGGGAGAGAGAAAGGGAGGGAAGGAGAGAGGGAGTAAGAGAGAGAGGGGAATGTTGGTGCTCAGTTCACCCTCTTTCTTTTTATATATGATCTAGGATGCCAACTGGAGGAGTCAAACCTCCCATAACCAGGGTATGTCTGCCCACCTCAATGACATCGAAACTCCCTCATAAGCAAGCCCAGAGGTTTATTCCATTGTGATTCTAAATCCCATCAGGTGACAAGATCAACCATCACCCTGATGATACCAAGAAAAGCTTGAGATGGAATTTCCTTGGCTCTCATTAGATAATTATGACTGATTTAAGTACTATTTCCATTTGTGACACTCTGGTTGGTCAAATGCCATTTCCTGAAGCCAGGGTACAGTCAGCTCCACCCACCGAACACATGGACCAAGAGTGAAAGAAAGAGGGTCACTTATCAAATAAATAGAGGTGGTATTATTAGAGGAAGAAGAGTGGAAGATGGTCAGGCAGGAGTGCAGTGAGCCATTGGAGTGGTAAGGCAAAGCATCCATTGCATTTGCTGCATGAGGTCCTGTTGCCAGGTACTGCTGCCCATTTCCTTCCAGGTGCACACACATTGGTCCCCACACTTGCACGCATGTGCCCACACATTCTACCACTCACCACCTGCCACTTAGACATCTTGTTTATGTCGTTTAGAGACTTTGTGCTATGACTTTCACATCTACTCCTCCTCCAGGAGCTCTCACACTCTGGCTTCTTGATTAAAAGAAGTTCTGGAAGATACTTAGGAAGACTCCCCCCAAATAATGACAATGACAATGGAGTGTCTCTTGCTTGCTATACCTCACCTTTGCTCCATCCTGCTGCCCCAGACTTTCTCGAGATTTTCATGGCCTGCTTCCATCTGGCATCCCCAATCACCCCACCTTATAGAAACCACTCACAATCACGGGGTTCCAGCTGGGGAGCAGAGAGAGAGTGACTGGCAGCATGAGCAGCACGTTCTGCCAATACTGCCTCCACAGTCTTGAGAGACTCATCTAACTTCTTTATCTCCTGGCTAGAGGGGTTCCACAGACTGGATGGCACATAAGTGGCCCATGTGCTATCCTGCTCTGTCACCATGCTCGTGGCAGCTATGGCCAACCACCCCAGGCTTGGCACGAGCATCTGTCCCAGTACAGCATTTCTGGAACCAACTGTCAATGGATCATGTAGAGATGTTTCTATGAGTGGAGTCTGTTTGCCATGCATGGACAGGATAACTGCACAACTCCCTTTCCTGTCTGCAGATCTGTAACTCAAGGGAAATTATGACCCACAGCACGTCACTGAGATTTTTCAAGGCAGCATGATATGGGTGACCACACACACCAGGATGGAAACTCATCAACACACAAAGACAGAGGCTTGTTTTTTACTCAGTCACTGCCATTTATGACGTAACGAATAACAAGTCACAGAGCCACCAGGGCGAGCAGGAGCATGTAAATAAATGGAAGATTCAAATGCAAGACCATATGAAGGTCTCTGAATCCAGACGAGCTTTGTTCCCTAAGACTCATGGTTCATCTTTTAGCCATACCATGTTTTGCTCAAAAACAGTAGAGAGATTTCCAGGTACTTCTCAAGACAAAAGTCTCCCATGAGTGATTAGGAGATGGGGCCATGACCAAGGGCTTGGCTGTGATACACTGGTCTCTCAAGACCCAGTAAGATGTTGCCCAAGGGCACAGCTCCTCTGAGCCCTGGCTGATTCTTATGTGCAACCATCTAAATGAATTCTGGGGAAAAACTTGGCTGAGATAGTTTGCTTCCTAAAAAGCACCTGGGGGGTATGATGCCTTTCAGTGGCCAGACTCCAGCAGAACATGGCGTTCAGCTCTTGACTTGGTAGTTTTATGAGGTCTGAAAATGCCCAGATGTATCTGTTATAAAAACCCCAGAAAGAAAAAAATGAAAAAGAAAAACAAATAGATAACAAAGCTATCCTTGTGGAGAAAGCACAGACATTTGGGTGCATTGAGTTAATATTTTATACTGCACCATGGAATGGTAGAGCATTCAGAGAGGAAAATCAGCGAGCATATGTAGTGGCATTTTTTGTCATTGAGACTAAAATACCTATGGAACAACTTAAAGAAATTATTAATTTTGACTCATTGTTTCAAAGATTTAGTCCATAGTATTTAACTGTGCTGATTCTACCCTTTAGTGAGGCACATCATGACTGTAAGAGCTTGTAGTAGACAGGAAGTAGAAAAGAGAGGAAGTGACTGGGGACCAGGTATAACCAGTGACATACTTCTTGCAGCTAGGAACAGCTAAAGATGCCAGAATCTCCCAAAATGTTGTTGTCAGCTGGGGACTAAATTGTCAATATTTGAGTGTGTAAGGTATGCTCCATAGTCAAACCATATACGAGGTGTCCTGGTGCCCTGCCAGAAGGGGATATGAAAATATGTATGTATCTATGGTTTAGAACTAGAAAGGGAAGCAAAAGTGATGGACAGTTGTGTGGCTTTGAAGAAGGGAGAAATTAAGAAGGCTGGACTGGGCAGCTTGTGTATTGTACTAGGTGCTGCTCTCTGTGCTACACTTGTTGGTTTGTATATTCTAACAACTGTCAGGTGCCTGCTACTATCTCCATCTTACTGGTAAGGAATTGTGAAGCAGAAAGGTGAGTGTTTTGCCCAAGGTCACCCAATGTTAAGAAATATGTCAGCAATGAGACCTGAGTTCAATGAGACCCGAGTCTCCTTTGGCCTCTCTGTGGTACTTCCCCACTCCCAGCCTGATTCCTTGATGGACAGGTTCTTTGGAGAGTGAGGAATAAATACCCCAAGAGGCACACATCCTGAGAGAAATGTCTTTTCTTGGCTTGGGCAAATTGCTGGGTCTCCTATGTATGCCTCATTTAGTTTCATTTTCTCATCGATAAAGAAGGGATAATAGGCCTACTAGGCGCTTCATAAGGATCTATCGAAACAATACATGCAGCAGTAATTGTCAGAATTTGGCTGATGTTACAATAATGACCAACACTGATGGCTTCTGTAATGCTTGGTAGGAGCTCTGCCATCCCCTGCTTTACTTACTCCTGTCATCCCACATCCCCACAGGGTGGGTGGTGTTATCTGAACATCCGTGGGTGAGGAATCTGAGATGCAATGAGGGTGTCTGTCCCTTGCCTTGTCATATAGTATATCACAGAGCTGGGGACTCAGACCCCAACAGCATGGCTCCAGAGCTCTTCCTCTTGACCGTGGATGTTGGGTTGCCTTGGACAAAGGTCAAACACACTGATGATAGCAACAAGGACTGGTGAGCTAGCCTATCTGAATACAGGAGCCCATTAAACACCTCTCAAGTTCACGCTCTTCTCCAGTGAAATGATGAGAACATTCCCTGGGACGCCTGGCTCCACTCAGCACCTTGCTTTCACTTCTGCACAGGTCTTTGGGATTTTGTCTTCTCACCCTCAGCCAGGAGCACTGCTGCTGTGGTTTCCAAAGCAAGTCGGATCCTCAGGTTTAGCTTTCCCACCTTGTAGTCCCCTGGAAGCCTGAGCCCAGCAGTTTCTGGGGTGCTCTTTGGGATAAGAGACCCTGGAAAAATGTAGCTAAGATGAAATAGAAACAGATGGTTGTTGTAGTCAGCATTCTCCTTACTGGCAGAAAGAACCCAAATAAAAGCAAGCTGAGGGGAGAAAGGGTTTATTTGGGCATATAGACTTGAGGGGAAGCTCCATGCAACAGTTTCAGCCCCAAGATTTAATTTTTTATGCCCAAAAATATCCATCGGCTCACATCAGACCATTTCTAAAAAAAGCAACCCTGTACAAGTTCTCAGGACACAAGCAGGAAGAACACAGCAAGCCTCTCATGCAAACTTCTACAGAACTTGCAAAGTTCTTTCTATCCCTCACAAGCCAAACCTTACAGTCCATAGTTCTTGCTACATTCCATTTTTCAACTGTGACCAGAATGATGCCTGAAGCTGTACTGACAGCATTGCAAGGCGTTTCTTAGGCCAAGGCTTCAACTCCATCTACATTCCTCTTGCAAATCAGTTCCAAAAGTCCAAAGCCACAGAATCAGGTTTCTAGCAGCCACCAGCCCACTTCTGGGTACCAATTTAGCTGTTGTAGTTAGCTTCCCCGTGGCTGTGACAAACATACAACCCAAAGCAGCTTGTGGAGGAAAGGGTTTATTTTGGTTTTCAGACATGAGGAAAGCTCCATGTTGGCAGGGGAAACCATGGCATGAGCAGAGGGTGGACATGAATCACCTCTTGGACAACATCAGGGGGACAACAGCAACAACAAGAGAGTGAGCCAAACACTCCTAAGGGGAAGCAGGCTATTATGCCCATAAGCCCGCCCCCCCAAAAAAAAACACACCTCCAACAAAGTTCCAATTCCCAGATTGCCATCAGCTGGGGATCAAGCATTCAGAGCACATACGTGTATGGGGACACCTGAGTCAAACCGCCACAGTGGGCAAGCAATAGGAAGGATTTTAGAGTGATGTGACAAGCAACAGAGAAACCTTGTCATGTCCCGGTGTGGAAGAATGGGCAAGATGAAAATAATCTTTGGAATTAATCTCCAAGGATCGTGACTGAAGTTGAGAGAGATGAGAGCTGATAGTTGATACAATGACCAATATTATTTTGAAAATATACTTCATAGAATTTTTTTTAGTTTGAAATGTGTGTGGTGTGTGTGTGTGTGTGTGTGTGTGTGTGTGTGTGTGTGTGTGTGTGTGTACGTGCCTGCGTAATCACATTGTGCCTTCCATCTTGTTTGAGACAGGGTCTCTCCTGTTCTAATATTGAGAATGCCAAACTAGCCAGCCTATGTACTTTGGAATTTTCCTGACTTCATCTTCCATTGACATAGTACATTGAGATGCTACCCGCATGTGGTTTTGTGTGAGTTCTGGGGACCTGAACTCCAGGTGTTAGGCTTGGGCTTTTAACCACTGAGTCATCTCCCTAGTCCTTATGGAATGCTTTAAAATGTGTGCACATTAATATATGCTCCAATGTGTGTTATCACTAATCTTCACTATATCCCTGTGAAGTTACACACACACACACACACACACACACACACACACACACACACACCTCAGCCACAGCCTCTAACTTGAAATGGACAGAAATCAAGTTGAAAGTCTGAATTCTGTATCCAAACACACAACTCCTTCCTGATTCTCTCCCATTCAGGAGACTCCCCCACCCCCCTAGTGACTCCAAGAGATGAACATGTAACTTATAGCTGCCTCACAGGGGCAGAATTGCAAGACGTGGCTTGAAAAAAGAAAAAGCCAAGATGTGTTGTAAGGATAATTTATGATTGTTTATCCTGGAAGGTGGAGATGAATGGGACTGGGCAGGAAAGGAAAGGATGAGAAAAACATTTAGTCAGTTTTGTGTATGTGGTAGAGCTCTCCGGGAGTGGGTGATGTCTTTGGGCCTGCTCTTAGAGTCCATACTTGGAGTCTATTCATGTTGAAACGAGTGGACGCACATTTCTGCTCCACCACCTACTAATTGTTTGATCTTGGACATGTCATTTAAACCTCTCGACCATGATATTATACCTATGAAATAGAGATAAAACAGAGCCCATATCAGAAGGTCAGTTCATTGGGCACCCAGTGTATCCAGCATAGGAGAAATCATAGATGCTAATTTCACATCACCCCGCTTTGGAAAGCTTCTCTAAGACAAGTGAAGCCATAGTGCAGGCCCAGCTCAGCTCTGGGAATCAGAGCACAGGCATCCTTATATTTTTTTTTTCTTTCTACCTGTTATGTGTGATTTGGGGTCATCTGGAAAGTCCACAGCCTGAATTTGGAAGTTTGGATTATTAGCAGTATATTTGTAAAGCTAGTTCTGCATTTTTTAATGCTTCCCACACTCTCATACTTGCCTGGGCTATGTAAATTTACCTTATATCTGGGTGGGCCAAGGCACAGTTTAAACCTCGAACTTAAATAGGGTGGAGAAGTTAGGCATCTATACACAACAGTGTTTGCCAGCCTGTAGAAGGTGGTGATGAACCTGGCTCACTGCATGAGTCTGAATAGAACAGCTTGTCACCACCAAGCTGGCTGACTCTTATTGTCTAAGGAGGATGAGATGGAAGATAGCAGACGTATGTGTGCGCACACCAGGGAACTCGAAGGAATTTATTTTGATTCTCTTTGCTTAAGAAGTGGCCAACATTTTCAACACAACCTGAAGCAGAAACCCCCTAAGACCTCAACAATAAAGCAGCCTTAATACTCCCCCACCATGATTCAGGGAACTGAGTGGAAGAGGGGTGGAAAGATTGTAAGAGCCATGGTGGAGGAGAACTGCCAGAGACATCGCCCCCTTCAGTAACAACATACAACATACAAAGTGGTGTGGAACCGGGTTGACTCCTAGGCTATCCATAATCCCCTACCCCATGGACTGATCCAGACTGCCCACGGAGAAGGATATCCAGCCGATTGGGGACAGCCTGGATCTTCTTCACTGAATGTCCACCATATCCTTATCTGACTTTGTGTCCATCTCCTTTTTGAGTCTCTAAGCTCAGGGTCTGGTAACTACATAGGCCCAGGTGCCAGCTAACCTTGGAAAGGCTACCAGTGCTATACATACCTTCTACTTCAACTTCCTCAGCTGTGAAATAGGTTCATAAGAGGAACAACTTCACAGGGTTGTTGTGGATTGAATTACTACCTGCAAAGCACTTAGAGTGATGACTGAAATCTTTTCGTTCCATGAAACCAGCAATTGTTTCTCATGATTCAATTGTCAAAGCTGGATCTGTCATACATGCTCAGTGAATGAATGAGGCCAATCGAGATGTCCCAATATCCCTATTTCTTGACAAATATGACCAGCTTCTAACAACATACATAGAATTTGGTATTCCAGGTGACTAAATGTGACAGTCCTCATTTCGAGGTCTCCAGTTGATATGAATCAATGACTATAGTTCTCAGAGAAGAGATTGCTTATTTCTCTGTGTTCACCTAGTAAACACCCAGAGACCTGGCAGTATTTAAATGTTAATTAAGGGTGATTTATGCTTCTTTCCTATAAGTCAATACACAGTAACACTGGACCTAATAAAGGGAAAGAAGACTCCAAATTAAGTTGCTCAAATCACATACAATAATAATAATAATTTTACACCATTTTTGTCAGTTTAAGAATCCTTTAAAAATGAAGAAAATAATGACAGGCATTAGAAAAGTAACAATTAAGGCTTATTTATCCATTTACTAAATACCCTAAGGGCATTGTGACTAGCGGAACCTGACCCATTGGCCAAAGGCCCGCCTTTCACTGTTCATATGCATTTTGGGCATGTTTAACCAGATTGCTGTGGATAAGATGAAGAGAAATCTAGAATCACCCCAAAATTGCATCAAGCCATTCACCTACTACCACTCTATTCCTCCATATGTAAATGAGAACTCACTAGATCCTTCTCATCTGAGCAGCAGGGACAGTAGCCCAGTCAACATGTCACATATAATGAGACAAGTGTGATGAATCAGGAACCACGTCCCCAGGTGCCTGGTTAACAGATGACTCTCACTCACCCAAGTATCTAATAAGTTACTGTCACTTATGTACTTTTTCTCTATCTTTCCCAATCTCATATTCTAGACAAAAATACTTCTGCCTGGGACTGGAGAGATGGCTCAGCAGTTAAGGTGCTTGCCTCCAGTGCCTAAGGACCTGGGTTCAATTCCCCAGTACCCACATAAGCGGGATACACATAGCACATGGTGCATTCATCTCAAATTTGTTTGCAGTGGCTGGAACCCTGGTGCACCCATATTCTCTCTCTCTCTCTCTCTCTCTCTCTCTCTCTCTCTCTCTCTCTCTCTCTCTCTCTCTCTCTCTCTCTCTCTCCCTGCTTGCAAATAAATAAAAAAATTAAAAAATAGCTTTAAAAATACTTCTGTTTGGTACTGAGATTTTTTTTTAAAAAAAAGCAAACTTTCTTAAGGCTGAGTTAAGCATCTTCATCATGTCTGTCTGTTTTGGCCGGGGCCCCAGCTAACCTCCAAGACACCTTGCTACAGGTGATATGATTTCCCTAAAGCATCCCAGAGGCTGCAGATATGGCAGCCACCAGCTAGTGAAATGAATCAGCTTGTCTCTCCACCTTATCCCACTGACTGGGAGCGATGTGCCGTATGTAGAGCTGATCAATTTTATCGATCTCACTCACATGAAATGTGTTTTACAACCATCCCAGTGGAGGACTGATGTGTGCATTTACTGTGACTATAAAGAAATGATGAGTTAAAGATGTAGAAACTGAATATGTACCGATTTAACAAGTGTGATAACTTCAAAAACCTGTGAATTACCACTCTCCTTGGCAAAAGCCTCTGTAGTTACTATTAAGGAAAATTAGTATCCATTTAACTGTCACCCAAATTGGGAAAAATATACAGCTTGAAAATTATCATACAGATCCAAGAATTGGACCTTAACTAGGGTATTAGGCTGTTCCATTTTGACATGCCTAAATTGTTGTGTTTATGGCTCCTAGCTCCAGGACAGTATTCAAATATAGATAAAAAGACATCCTTCGATTCATTAATTTAAGTAGATAACAGATTGCTTTGTGGATCAGAATCTACAAAAACTATATTCTGAAGATTAATTTTAATTGAAATGCTTGGGGAAAAATAACTGATCCCCTAGAATGTGTCGATGACTGAAACTGGCCTGTTTTTGGCTTGTGAAAACTGTGGATTTCATTCTGCACAACAGTATTTTCCAGAAACTAACCTGAGAGTCACATTCATCATTTCAAACTCTCTTTTAAGTACATCGAACAGAACTAGGTGCGATCAATTTTGGCAATATATTTCATCTAACACTCTATGTGTATATGTGTCACATGTAGCTTTAATATATTACCTTATCAACAAGTACTCAACATGAACAGTATTAATCACAATTTTATATTCTTCCTTTTGTACTGTCTTTGGATTCTAATCTGTGTCTGATGCTTATAGTTTAGGTCAATTTTACCAATTAGGGCTCTTATAATTTTTTTAAATTATTGATTTGTTTGTATGTGCATATGAGTGCACCACTTTGTGTATGGGGTCTGAGGAGTTGAATCTGGGTTAGCCCTTTGCATGCAAGCGTCTTTATCCCTTAAGCCATCTCCCCAAGCTGGTGACCAGTTACTTTTACATGACTGCATAATCACAGCTGTTCTGCGATCCTGCAGTGATGTTTGTGCATCCTGGAAGCTGAATAGAAAAGGCCATTCACTGCATGACCTCCACACATCTTCATAGTTAGGTCTGGGAAAAAGGCCTTTCATGAATCACGTATGTCTTATAAATTCTAATTTTCCATTTTGTTTTCATGTGCTTTATCCTCACAAGAATGCCTAGGGAAAGCTGGTGTTCCCTGTTTTATAGGTTAGGAATCTGAGACCCATAGACCTAGGTCTTAAGTCATGAACTGGCCACATAGCAGCCCCATATGAGAACCACAGTGATCTCTGAGACCATTGTTCAGCCCGTGTTACTTTCTCAGTCCTGGAATGCAGGATGATCAGAGTTAAATCTTCCTCTGCTGCCCGTGATAGAACATAATAAAGTGATAAGACACATATTTTCTACAGTCTCTAATGTGTTTCTACCTTCCTGTCCTTTATAATTACCATAAGTCAAGTACCAGGGAAGTCTGAACATCAGCATGTAGCATAGGGGTGATGGCCTCTCCTTTAGATCTCTGCACACCTTGACCTTCACAGGCTCTTCTGTGCAGAGAATTGATCACGGTGAGCATTTGTGGGAAAATCATGACTGCTCTTCATAGAAGTGGCAGAGAAAGTTCAAGGTGGTTTGAAATAAAAACCATCATAACGACTGACCCTCCTGCTTAATGCCCTCTTTTTGTGACCGAATGGAGTTTAATTAGGATTGCTTGCATGATCATGAACTGAGGGTTATTTACTGGAGCATGGATAACTTAGTAGTGGCGAGCCAGTGAAGAACATGACTGCCCCTCCCCCAGCAACCATTAACTGCTAGTAACTCTTTGTGATGGTTAAGTTTTGTTGTCAACTTGACCTGTTTAGTAATCTTGAATGGGACTCTGAGATTGTTTATAGGAAGACAGTCCTCTCAGTAGGGGGCAGGATGTAAGGAGGCTCAGGGGAGCTAGAAACAAAAATCCCTTCCTGGGAGGGCAGTGCAGGAAGGAAATTCCAGAGCCTTAGGAAGCCAACAAGTCTGGGAAAGGGTTGTAATACCCTTCCCTAAGGTTATATAAAGGGAAAGTAAATCTCTCTCCCTCTTGTCTCCTGCCTGTTTGCTGTTCTTTGTGTTGGTGTTGGTGATGGTTTTCTCTCTCTGCTTGGACCTGTGAAAGGGGGCAGCCTCTTTCACCATTATGGAACTTCCCCTGGATCTGTAGCTTTGATAAATCCCTTTTTCCCAGAACTGTGCCTGGTTTGGAGGCTCATCCCAGTGGCATGTGGCTGACTATGACATTCCTCGTGAGTCAGTTTAGGCATAACAGTGTGCCCCACCCCAAAAGTAAGAGAAGAATGTCCTTGCAATATCCATTTTATTAGAAGTCAGAAATGTTAGAAGAATCTGGTCTTTCCTTGTCTCTTTCTGCCCCAAGTAGTTTCCTTCCTAGATTTCTTTTCCTTAA
>PVHP010024444.1:0-26565 GCA_004024765.1 Zapus hudsonius | reverse complement strand
GGAGGGGACATTCAAGATGGATGCCTATAGGGCATGGTGACCATTACATCTGTGCCTGGGGGGTGAGGAGGATGGTGAATAACATAGACCCTCTTTTCTCTTATCATCAAGACAGGAATCCACCACTTCCAGCCACCCCATGAGCCGGCCCATCTCACTTCACAGAGCATGTTTCTGGAATGTTCCTCCACTCATAGATGCATTATGGCACAGCTCACAGATAGAGTCAGTGCTCAGATAATAGCTCGTAATTGTAGCAGTGTGTGGAAAAGCTTACCCATTTATAAGAGATACCACATCTCTACAGGAGTGCTATAGCCAAAAGCTAATTTGCTAATCTAGAATTTTTCTTAAAAAATTACCTTAGTGCCCTTTCTGTACAGTCTTCTCTGAAGAGCAGAGCACAGCCCCTCACTTCTTTCAGGACATGGGGTGGCTTCACCAGTCCTCAGACCACAGCTAACCAGGGACAGTCCTGAGAAGGGGGTTAGGAAATGTTTAACAATTTCATTTTGCAGAAGAGAAGCATGAAGAGACCAGGGTCATGACCAGCAGTCTAGTCCTGTGTGGGGCTGTGCACAGTCAGTAGCCAGCCAGGGCACCCAGCAGGGAGCAAGATGAGCTGAAACATTCTTACCATTCTTAGTGTAGCCAAAGAGTAAAGACCAATGCCCTGAGGTCACAGCAAATTGCATTATTAGCCAGGTAAGTAACCTCCTAAAGAACCAATTCAAGGTTTTCCACACTTTTATAGGAAAGAACAACAGATGGTGATGTTGATCATTTTTGACAATACATAAATAGTTACTTCTGTCTCTAGGTGGGGCAGGGTTATAAAGTGAGGTGGGGGAAGGGAGGCTCCAGGATACTTGCTGACCAGTCTGCTGCAGATGTTTGTTTCCCTTTCACCTTTTCTCACCTCTTAGTGGACTTCAAAGTGGTTCACATACATAGAAACATAGCTGTCTTTTCTGTTCTGTGAAGGCCCTTACCATAGCCCCCTCTCCCCTTACCACAGTCCCCTTGAGTTTCAGGACAAAGGCAGTTTGTCCACAGAGCCCAGAGCTGCAGTGATAGCCTCTTTGTGTCTTCAAACCCTGTGAGAGACACACACCTCCCAGGGACCACGTACCTTCTTTCCCTCATCTGTGACTGGCTCCACTTTGCCTTCTGCACAGTGTCCATATCTGTGAATAGTCCCCACGCAGCCAGGGACCCTCCAAAACCATAAAAGAAAATAATATCCTAGCAGATAGCTTTGACTATGTTTAAACGTGAGTTGTGGGTAAACAGCCCACCGACCCATCAGAAATATCACAGTCTCCTATTTGAGAAATCATTTTGTTCCTACAATGAGATGCTGACAACACCCTTCCCCTCCTGTTTTGTCCTCATCACGTACAGATGACAAGATGACCATCATGTCCCAGGCCTGCTCTCAGATGTCATCTGGTCATGTCCTCTTCTCTCATGTTATTTTGTTTAGGGCTGACGTCATCAGAAAACCGTAATTCAATTTTTCATTAAATTAGCCATTTGTTATGGCCAACGCATAAACATTTCCATGAATCGCAAACATAAATAATGAAAACTGAAAATGAAATGAGTTCTCCCTGTCGGCAGGGTAATAGTTTAATTGTGTACAGTCATTCTTACATTAAAAGCTGCATACCTGGCAAGCTTTATCGGGTAACAGGGACTTTTAAACGTGCCAGTGTTTCTGTACAAGTAACGTGGGTCAATTGCAGAAGGGATAACCATAATGATTAAATCATTAAAATTTTGTCTATGCTTCACAGAGCATAGAGAAAATTAACTTCCCACCAACCTCATTTTTCTGCTGAACATGAAATAATGATTTTCTGCCAGTATAATTACAAAGCTAACATCTGATAGAGTCAGCATCCAGCGGGGATTATCGCAGGCATGAGTATTAGACCTCATTACCAGCTTGACTGCAAAATTATTACATCTTGTAATTGGAGGGTGAGATTTATATACAGATCGGCCGGGTTTCTGTAAGATTGTAATTACAGGCTTCGTTGGTTTGCTACTTATCACGCGGTGCAGGAGGAGGCAAAAACAAGCAGAGAGAAGACCATTTCATTAAGCTGTAACCCCATCGCAGGAGGAGCGCTGTAACGTCCCTGTATTTATTAGGCCAAACAGAGCTGTTTGCAGAAGGGGAAACCATTTATTACGGCCTGACAAATGGGATTTCATTTATTTAACCTCCATGATCTATTTCAGTAAACCGTACAAACGAGCCATCCATTTTATGATTCCGGAGTCAACGCTCAATTATCTAAAGGCTAACTGAGTGTTAAAGTGGCCATCTGCTGGGATGAATTCATTGATTTAATTTGCTTCGAAATGATGCCGGGTAGGCGGGGAGATGACGGGGCTGAGTCTGAGCCAGGCGAGGAGTTCACTGGTCCCGGCACCGCCTCCCGAGTGTGTAAGTGTGTGTGTGTGTGCACACACACACGCATGTTTAATCTTTCACACAATAGAAGAAAGCGATCAATAGCAGCTTAAATTTTATGAGACAAGGAGTCAAGTTGTTCAGCCCCAGCCAGACACCTTTTGCTCTCCCGGAAGAAGCCATCTCCAGGGCGGAATTAATATTGACAACCTGGCTTCGTGGTGGCTCATTTGGAGGGCACCCCGGCCAATTGGCGGGCAGCAGTAATAGAGCTATTATTAGACTACGTTATAAAGCTGCAGATCGATGCCCCAGCCTGGCCATTGCCCGGAAGGAGACAGGCTCCCTGCCCTTGACATTAGTTAGCGCCTCATTGCATGCTGGACTTCTTGTTATTTGTAAGTTTCTTTTACAAAAGCAAATAAATAAGTGAGTAAATAAAAAAATAGATATTCCACTTTGGATCAGTTCTCTGGACTGTCATCACACCAGGGTTGACTGAGGAAGGATGGCCATACCAGCAGACAGAGCCAAGGGGAGGGTGCCGTGTGGTAAGGCAGCCCCATCCTCACAGGGCCAGTAACTCTATACCAGTCTCAGAGCCCACAAGATGAATCACACTGTGGCTGGATCAAGAAGGCCATGTTGAGCTGAAGAAATTGCTCAGTGGTTAAGGCACTTGCCTGCAAAGCCTAATGATCTGGGTTTGAGTCCCCAGTACTACATAAAGCAGATGCACAAAGTCTCATATGTGTCTGGAGTTCGTTTGCAGTGCCTGGAGGAGCTGGTGTGGCCATTTTCATTCTCTCTCTCTCTCTCTCACTCACTCTCTCCCTTCCTCCCTCTGTCTCTCTCCTTGTAAATAAATAAATATATTTTAAAAGAAAAAGAAACAAATAAATTGATGTTGCCTCTTTCATGTCCTCTCCACAGGCCAGCAGGCTCCCTCAGACTGTATGGATTTTTAAAAAACAAGTCTGGCAGAAATTAGTGTCCCATGGTGGAGAAGGGTCTACCAGGGCATGCCCAGTTCTCCTGCCATGGGAATGTCCATTAGAGAGCCTGTAAAACAGCTGATGGAGGTAGGTGTTCTGGCTAGCACCTATTAAATGCTCCGTCTTCCTCCCTGCCTTTTCCTCCCCCTGGTCTCGGAAGCACAAGGTCCCTCATGGTTCTGCTCTTGGTGTCCAGCTGACATGGCTCGCTCAGCCACAGAGAGACTCTGCCCCCCCCCCCAAGTAAGGGACAAAAGAGGTGTCCAGCCCACCCTTCTTCCAGAATCCAGCCTCCAGAAAAGAGAATACTTCTCCCTGGCAGTGGATGGAAACACAGAGCCCTCCCGTTGGGTTTGTTTTCCTAGGCTATACAGTTGCCTTTATAATATTCTGTCAGTACAAGGAGGCTCCCTCGGTGGGCACGGAGTCACTGTCCTAACAGTGATGGTGGCTACCCACACCCTGAACACTGACCTTCCAAGCATCTCTCCAGGTTGAGGTGGACAGAGTTGGAACCTATTTCTTTAAGCAAGTGTGCCTAACACCATACTGCAGGGAAGACCTCTCATCAGGCAATCTTTAGGGGAAGGATCACCCCCAAGGGTATTAGAAACACCATCAAGGCCTCTCTTGTGTCACCACACACTGCCTGAACCATCAATGGTGGCTTCTGTCAGCCAGTTGGGGGCAGGTGTGGCTGCTGGCTTCCTTCCTAGAAAACTGTGCCCAGGGTTTCTATTCTATTCATACTGTGGTGCCAAGATTATTTACTGAATGGGTTTTTACCACAGTCATTGCTTGGAATCATTAAGGAATTTTCACACTTGAAAACTTAAAAGTCATTGGTAATTAGGTTAACTTACTCATTGGACCTTAGTTTTAAAAGTTTTACTTTAAAGAAAACTCGTTTCTTCTGGAAATCTTCAGAGCAGAGATGAACAGTAGACCTTCCATTCAGTGTTTATTATAAACAGAAGTGTTTCTTAGGTTCTGCCTCAATCTATCAATTTTGTCTTTGGAAAACAGTGTGGCACTCTGCCTTACCTCTCCCCTGCTGCTAAGGGCCAGCACAGGCTACATGCATTTGGAGCGGTCCATGGGCCATTAGTTCAGTCATCTGAATGACTCCGACAGACCTCAGAAGCAAGAAAATGACAGAGCTATTCTTCATAAAAAAAATGGTCTAAGAATCCCGCTGCCCCTCTACATATGTGGATCATTTGGTTGTAAGGTCATTGAACCTCAAACCCCAAAACCAAAAAACAGTGGACATAATGTCATTATGTAATGTCATTACTACATAGTTTGTAACTCTTCCAACAGCCAGAGATGTGGCCACAGATGTGGGATTTCCCATGAAGGGAGAGATAGTAACAGTGAGCACCCACAGTTCAAACCCAGGCATTCTGGCAGGACTGCTGGAAGGTGTCCAGCCTCAGCCCAAGGCTTACGGGCATTCACTCCAAGAAGGCTGCCCATCGGAAGCACTGGCAAAATGTTCTCAACAATACAAAAACAGAGCTGCAAGGAATGTCTGATATTTTCAAAATGTTAATAGGTTATGGCTCAGTTCTTTCCTTTTTCCTTCAAGCCATCAATCACTGCAGGATTAATTTCTGTGCTTCATCCCCCAGGAGTTGTCCAATTTATACTAAACATTGAGACATGAACCTAGAAGCATCCACTTTGGTTACTGATCCCCTGTGTACTCAGGGCAAGAGACCCATGGTGCCCTTTTGAAAAGATGTTGAGAGGTCACAAGTTAACTGTGAGAACAATGGTTTCACTCCATCAGAGTTGGAGCAGTAACGTTTTAATTCAGTCTCCTGCTATCTTCAGACAGCAGTGTCCATGCTGAGAGCACTGGGCTTGTCTGGGGAGGAGTCAAACTGTAAAGACCACTTCTCCCTCCCCCCCAATCTGGAGGCCACACACACTTTAAACAGCAGTCTCGTGATAACCCCCAAAAAAAAACTTGCATGTTTCATGCAACTGTTAATCTGTATGGTACTGTCTCCCTGTGGCAGAAAGGTCATGTACAGCCTGCCAGGATCCTGATCCAGGAATCAGCAGAGGAGGGTGAGCCCAGGCTTGGAGGGAAGCAGAGGGGCTGCACTGAAGGGGACATATGAGCATTGAGCCCCAGAGATGTGTGGAGAACAGACAGGAGCAGGTGCAAGAGAGAGAGGTGAGGAAGTAGATCTGCAGCAGAGAGACACGTCTGAGTATTAGCCTGCATCCTGGAGAGGGAGATCTCAAAACCTGCCCAGGGTGATGGATCCAGAGGACCAGGAATGGACTAAGAGACAGAGCAGCATCCGAGCCTACAGAACAGACAGCCCCAGACCTAGAACCTTCTGTATCAGGCTTCCATTTTCCATCTTTGTGGACAGTAGAGGAGCCACTAGATGTTTGTGTACTAGCTAGTAGCGGAATGCGAGGAAGAGGTGCTGCACCCACCAGCAGACCTAGTAGTGAGGCTAAGGAAGAAACCCTAAACACACTGAAAATTCACCGGTATCCTGACCTCAGCTAGACTCAGCCCCTAAGTGGGCATAGAGAGCTGTAGCAGACAGAAAGACTCAGGAAGGTGTGTGGCCTCTGGGGGAAGCAGAGTTAGAAGCAAACATGGACAGAACTAGGATGCATACACTCCAAAGCCCCCAGAGCAGAAGGGCTGCCCAGAGGAGGCCTGCTGAAACTATGCTCATGGAGACCTCTTGTCCACACAGTCCATCAGTGTAGACACTCCACTGCGATAACAATCATTCCACCGAGTCACCATATTAATCCATTCTGGGATCATATATACAATAGACTGAATTGTGCCCCCCCCCCCCAATTTCAATCAAAGCCTAATTTTCAATGGGACATTGTTAGGACCTTTGTGGGGTGATGTGGTCAGAGGGTGAAGCCAGAGCTTTTATATATCACATGAGTGAGTCCTTTTCTTGCCATGCAGACACACAGAGTTTCTGCACCCAGAGAGACAGACACCCTCACCAGAGACCTCGGTTGACACTCTGATTTTGAACTTCTAGCCTAGAGCTTTGAACAGAGGGGTCTTCTGAGTTCCTGCTTGCAGCATTTGTTATGGAAACCTTAGCCAACTAGCAGGAAGTATCCTGAACTTCACCACTAGTGTACCCATCCTACATGCTACACTGGCCTCGTAGAGTCTCCCTCAGCTGTAAGCAGAGAGCCTTCCTCCTGCCTAGTGGAAGTTCAGCATGGCCACTTCATCTGTAGAAGTTACCTTCTTGTTCCTGGGGAGAGAGGGGGAATACCCAATCAGAAGCAGCTTAGGGAAGAAAAGGGTTTATTTCCAGGTTACAGTTTTAAGAGGAAGTTTCTTCATAGCAGGAAAGCATGGCAGGAACATGGAAAGCTGGCTCACATCATCATATATCATCAGGGAGGAAGCAGAAAGAATGAGCTGACTCTGAACACCCAGTGAACTACACTAATAAGCCTCCAGGTCTGCCCCCCAGTGACACACCTCCTCCAGCAAGGCTCCACCAGCTGGGGATTAAATGTGAGGCTTAATCACGAACACGTGAGGCTATGGGGGACATTGTACATTCTCATGCCTCTGCAATCTGTCCCTGACCCCCATATACTCACCTCTCTCTCCTTCTCTTGCTTCCCCTCTCTAGCAATAGTCTGGCTTATCTTTATTTTAGGCTTAGTTGGCAGAAGCCTGATGCTCACGGCTGTTCATCTGTTCATTGGAGAACAACGGCAGATTGCAGTGGCCGGAGTAGCTTGGGCTTTTATGTAAAAACACAGGCTAAGACAAGTACTCTGCCATTCAGTCATATCTCTAGGCAGTTTTCTGACAAGGTTTCACTCTGCAGCCCAGGCTAACCCCAAAGTCAGAGCTTTCTGCCTCAGTCTCCCAAGATTACAATCCTGAGCCACTGGTAACACAGTTTTTCTTTACTTAGGGCTAAATTTGAAGTATCTGCATAAAAGGTATTTATTTGAATGCATATATGCTTTTACAAGAAAAGTGAGTTTCTTATGCACATGTGGGTCTTGTTTTTGACAGTGTCTGCCTTTTAATAAGGGGCTCTATCCATCTATCACCTGTCCATCTTTCATCATCTATTTGTCTAACTCTCTCACCTGCACCTGCCCATTTGGGCTGCTGTAATCATACCTTGTACAGTTCCAGGTTTTGTGAACTCCTGTCTCCTTTCACAGCTGCCTTGGGGATTATACATATTCTTTTATTAGGTCCACCTTTCATGAAAAATATTAAAACATGGTAACTTGAAGGTCCACATTTCTTCTGTACTTTTCATGTTATAACTGTTATCTATAACACAACTTCCCTACCCTATAAGCCCATTACACAATGTTCCAACTTTCACCTTAAATAGTAGATAGTCCCTGTGAAATCAGTTAAGTACATTCAGGTATTTCCCATTTCTAAACCTGCTTTCCTAGACTCTCCCCTTTTCCACCCATTGTCCCCCTCTCTATCCTAGGAAGTCCTCACGATCCTTCTCCCAGTGGGGGCCTGCTGCTGCACACTCTGCTCACTGCCCCAGGGGTGTCTATTCTCCCCACTCACCCTAGAGTGAGTCTTACACTGCTCAGTGTGGTGAATTGGTGTTTCTCTTCTTCCCACACTGTGGCTCTGTGGTCCTCTCTCTTAATTTTCCTAGCTATTAATGAGAGGCAGCTTCCCACTGTTCCTTCTGTTCCTGGTTCATACCTTCCTGTTTCCACTTACACTGGATGGGATGTTGGGAACTGTTGCTTTCACCTTGGTGGATGCTAGATTATACTGTATTCATTTAGGGAATGCTGTATCTTTTTCCTCCTGTTCAATTAAGTTTTTTTTAGAATTGGTTGGTATTTTGAGAATTTAAAGCTTGTCATGGGAGCTAGCTTACTACAATGGTCTCAGGCCAGGACTGATTAAGTCACACTGCTGAGGTGACATACTGCTTGGGTGACACTATGCCAGGGTGATACCATGCTAGGATGACATTATGCTGGGAGCTCAGGCCAATGCCTTGGTATTGTGACACTCCCCCACTATGCCTAGTTGAAATTCAAACTACTCCCAAGATTTGTGTAAACAGAACTCCCAGCCTGCAGCCATGAGATGCATCTCCTCCTCTAGAGTAAATCTTCATTGTTGTTTTCATGAAACAGATTGCCTTCTTCTCTTTTAGCTGCAATACTGTTTCTGAGTCAGAAGTTCTTGTCCTGCATGTGAACCCATGGCTGTGGGAACACGGATTGTGGATGCCTGCTTTCAGATCTGGGAATCCAGAACTTACCTTGGTGAACATCACTTCCTCCCATATCCTGCCTCTCTGTGCCATTTCTTAATACCAGAGCATTTGAGTATTTTTTTTGTGTGACAAGTTTATATATTCTGGGTCATTCCTTAACAGCTATCTTCCAGACTTTTTGTACAATAACACCAGCTCAAATTCTGTTTCTGAACATCCCTCATTGGGCTTGTTTTCACTTCTGGATCTTGATTTATTTCGTTCTTTGCTAATTCAGCCGATCAGTTTTGTGGCCTCTTTGACATCATCCCACTGCGAATGCTCTCCTGCTGTTTCCTTACACAAAGGGCAGATGTTTATTTTATGTTTGTTTCTGGAAACTCTTGTCACTGGAGTGTGTTTCCGCCCATCCTTGGGCACAACTCATTTTTTTCATTTGCTCAGTGACATTTAATTCCAAGCACATGCTTCTTGGGACTTCATGCATGAAAGTCCTTCAGGTCCCTTCATCTGTGGGAGTCCCTTGCCCTGGTCTGGAGTGGGTTCCTGCAGGAAACACCACACTGGCTTTGATGTGAATGTGGACTTTTACTCTTCTCATCCACTGTACAAAGGATGTGCATTGATAACACTGCTCTTTGGAAGCCCTCCTCTGCTGGAGTCTTGGTGTGATCACTCGGGCCCTCCAGTAGACTGGATCTACTCAACCCCAGCCCTGAACCGTCAGGCATTGACACCCCCAGGGAGGGCAGGCTCACGCTATAGAAACAGGTCCTCCACAGCTGTTTGGAGGGGTATTCACAGCACATGCCAGGGAGCCATGCATATATGCTGGAGATGAACCAATCCTTCACTTGTATGTGGTACAGCCATGCAAGGGGTGGCCAAGATGTCACATGTGGGCATCAGCTCTGCCTCTCAAGTTCCCACTTCTCCAGCACTGTTAGGGAGCCACTGTGAGACTCTTGGGCAGAGGTATACTAAACAGTTAAAGTACAGGTGCACTTTTTAGTTTTCCTACAAAACACCCTGATTCCGCAGCACATATGCTTTCAGCTTGGCATTTATTCATCACATCAGCTGACATTTATATGTTACCAATATAATGGATCTATTTCTATGAGAAACTGTTGGATAAGGCTAAAACTATAATATAAATATTAAAAAATATTGAATACAATTTGGAATAAGATTTAAAAAGCATTGGGAAATGGCTCAGTGGATAAAACATTGGCCACACAAGCATAAATACCTGAGTTCAAATCCCCAGAACCCATGTACAAAACAAGAAGTTATAGCAGACATGGAAGGGAGTCTAGAAAGACAGGGAAAGTTTAGATGGGAGAATTCTCTGGAAGCTCCAAGACCAGCTAACCTAGCAAATGGAGCAATGAATAAGAGACCCTGCCTCAAACAAAATGGAACATGAGGACCAATGCCAGAAAGTTGTCCTCTGACCTCCCTCCACAAGCACACTGTGACACATGCATGCATGCACTGGTACACAAAAACACATCACACATCTCACACACACACACACACACACACACACACACACACACACAAGTATTAACAAAGAAAAATCTATCATTATTCTGTGAGACTTGGTCAGAAGCCTGGGTTGAATTTGATGCAAGCCTGGCTGGCTGGAAGAGCCATTTTGGGCTCCTTATGTGCTCCCTGAGGAAGATCTCAGGCCATTTTACATACACTGCAATTCCGTCATTGGTGAAGATGGCTCAATTGGCCCATCACTTTGTAAGAAAATGCCAGGCAACGTGTTTATCTGATCAATGAAGAAGCCGGTCTCAAGCTGTTAATGGCCCGATGCCCTAAAATGGTGAATTATTGACTCTCAGAGACATGGTGTGTGCACACTCAGCTTGGATTTCCTTCTGGAAGCTGACATGTTGTCAGTAAGTTGCTGGAATCAAGAATGCATGTCCTTTGCCTCTCACGCTGGGAGATGCCTAAAATATAAAGTCTTTTCAACCGAATTGTTAACAGAATTCTCCAAGTTACATCTCAGCGCCAAAGCAATGATTCAAACATGGAGAAGTAATATTTTGGTCCAATATTAAAGACCCAATTTCTTTTTTTGTTTTTTTAATATTTTCATGCCTATACAGTGCATTCTCATCTATGTATCTGACATCTCCCTCCCTCGTCCCCTCATTCTCACTGTCCTTCTCATCACTTACCACTGACTAGGCTATGGAAGAAAATGACTACCCCACCCAACAACTTTGAACTCTCATTAGCTAATCAGGAATGGAAGTGACCTCACAAGCCCCTCCCCATTCTAGAACAGAATGCTGACTTGCCCCATCATGTGCAGGTCTCATACAAGTAATGGCATCTAGTGTGAGTTCATGAGATCAATGGACTTGTCGTGTCCCAAAGACAGAGTTCCACGATCCCTCTCCACATCTTCTGCAATGCTCCCCAAGATAGATAATGATCTATCCCATGAAGGGCACGACGCTCAACAGTCATTTATTTTTGGCACCTGACCAGTTGTGATTCTCTGTATTGACTTCCTCCAACTGCAAAAAGAAAAATGAAAAGCTTTTTCTGATCATGACTGAAAGCAGAACTGATCTGGGGGCATCACGATAAATATTCAGGAGGCAGTTTGACAACACATCCATTTATCGATACAGAAATAGGAGATTCTTCTCAAGGGCCTGAATCCTCCCCAGTCATGGGCTATTGACCTGGTTTTCAGTACCAGGCGTGTCTTCTTTCTTGTGGAGTAAGCCTCACATCCAATCACAGTACGTTATGCTACTATTACATCAGTATTCTTTATGCCACTAGTGTACCAGAGATTATATATTTTTTAATATTTTATTTTTCAAGCAGAGAGAGAGAGAGAGAGAACACCAGGGCCACCACCTTGTGGGTCTGGCTTATGTGGGTCCTGGGGAATTGAACCCAGGGCCTTAGGCACCAGAGGCAAGTGCCTTATCCGCTGAGCCATCACTCCAGCCCCAGAGATTATATTATATTGCAAAATGCAGGACCCACTACTGGATGGTACTGATGATGACTTTTCTCTCCCAGCAGCCTTCACATCACCTTCCAGCACTATGATATGAAAACTAGCCACCAGGAAGGAAGCTTCCATAAAGAAGCTTCTGTATACTCCCAAAGGGTATTTATTATCTTAGTTTGGTCTGAGCTGAGTTTTGAACACATGCATCAACCAAACATCCTTTTATTGATTTATTCTCTTTAACCATAGTGAAGAACTGTAGCAGGAATTAGGCTCAGTAACACTGAGGAACCTGGGTGAAGGCTGTGAAGGTCATAAAGAGATGGCAAACATGAAGGTCACATGTCCAGGCACACATATGACCTTGTCCTGCAGAGATTCTAAGCCTAGCTGTGGACCTTGAATATGTACAGTTTTATTGAGAAATGGTCATCTAAAAATATAAGATTATAGTAGAAAATTATATTGACTGCAAATGATAGCAGAAACCCCAATAAATGGTCTCTTAGAAACTTGGTGGCTTTTCTGGTTTCACAGGTAAACCCTATTCTCAAAACTGTTAAGAAAAAATAGTATTACTTGGTACTGAGAGAGGCCAGCTTGTCTGAAGACCTATGTGCCCACACAGGCCTTGGAGAATTTACACAGGTCCCCCAAACCTCATGCTCTGTCCAGACAAAATCCCTAGACAGATGGCCTACTGAACACTTAAAGCACAGGTCCTTCAAGCTAAGAGGAATAAGATAGGAAACAAGGTGAAACTGACATATAAGATCACTAAGAATGTGACGTTTACATGTGTGCTAGGGTCTCCAAAAGAACCCACTGATTAAATAAATAAATATGTACGTATTGAGGACTGATCCAGACGACCCACTGAGGAGGATATCCAGCTGATTGGGGATGGAGGAGGGGGCATCAGGGAATTGGGGATAACAACTCATTGTTTGCCCACTAAATAATGTAACTCATTATGGACAATAAAAAAATAAATTAAAAAAAGAAAAAAAATGTATGGATTATAAAGGGGCTTTATTAGATTAGCTTATAGGACATGGGCTGGGCAGTTCACCAATTGCTGTCTGCAGGTTGGAGAGGCAGAGAACCTAATAGATTCTCTGGCCAAAAGGCTTGATTTCTTAATATTGCCAATCTAGCACTGAAGACCTCAGGGAGTCCTAGAGAGCTGCTGGTCTTCAGTCTACTTTGGAAGAACAGCGAAGCTGGAGACTATATATTCACAACAGCAAGAAGCATGGACAGCCAGGCACACGGTACTGTGTTTTCCCAGAGATTCTTTAAATCTGGTCCATGACCAGAAGGGCCGCCCACTCTCAGGGAAGGGCTTTCTCCCTCCATCAATCCTTTCTAGAGTTATCCTCACAGATCCGTCCAAGAAGCCTGTGTCTTAAGTGATTCCTATTCTGATTGAGTTGATAAAACTAACAACATGTCAAAATGATATCTTCTATATATTGGACTCTTCTTTATATTGGGCTAAGATATATTATAAGAATTTTTAAAAAGAATATCAAACTCAAAGAATGTAGGAATGGGGCAAGGAAGAAGAATGGGAGGTTTCTGTCATTTGGGAAGGGCCTGAGGGTGGAGGGACCTGCACAGCCAGATGAAATCCTTGTGACAGTGTCACATAGGTGGGCAGTGGTCAGTGGCCTCTGATGCCATCTAGCAATGGGTTTCCAGCCCTGCTTAAAGGCACTAGTGACATCCTTCCAACTGAGTCAAAGGTGCGTTCCTCAGCAGAGGGAAGAACTTTACAGTTAGGAGAATCTGTGCAGAAAGCTCATTTCAGTGCTTGGCCTCAGTTTCCCTATCTGTGAAATGGTTCGATGATATACCCTCCAACTCCCAGCATCACTGTAAGCCTCAGGACATAGGTGTCCTAAGAAGACGGCAGATGGCTTGGAACCAGCATTGGGGTCAGTAATGCTTCTTCCTGTCACCTCCCTCTCTTGCACAGTCAGCCCAGAAAATGTGGCACACCTACCTCAGTCTCCATGTGGGTGTGCAGCACAAGGAGGGAGGCATGGGGGACACTGGTGGGCTGACCTCTGGTCTTGGCACAGGAGCTCATCCTCTGCTACAGGATACCTGCCCCATAGCCTCTTGTCACCAGTAGTAGTTCTATATTTAACTTTCTAAGGAAAAGGTGAACTTTTTCCCATTGGCTGCTGGGCATTAACTTTTATTGAAATTGAAATTTTGTTTGGGGGCTTTAGTTCCTTATCCTTCCACAGGTTAAAGTGTTTCTTTGAGATCTTCTGAAGTCCTCAAGAAGGCTAACCAGAAACTTAAGACCATAGCAAATTAAATTATATTAAAATCTTAAATTTCCTGTCCAACAATTACACATATGAGATGAAGGTAATTTCAGAAGTACTGCAGTCAATTATTTGCCTAGATTTCTTTTACTTCAAGGTTAGCACAAAGAAAATGAAAATGATGGGGCTGGTAGCTCAGGCTTGTAAACTGAGCACTTGGGAGACTAAAGAAGGAAAATGTGAGTTTGAAGCCATCCTGGTCTATAAAAGGAGATGCCATCTCAAGTAAAAATGGAAAACCTAGCAATAGAGAAACAGTGATAGAAAGACAGAGACAGGAAAAAATTAGGAGAGAAGGTAGGAAACAATGAGAAAGAGACAGAAATAGATAGATGATAGATAGATAGATAGATAGATAGATAGATAGATAGATAGATAGATAGATAGATAGACAGATACATAGATACATAGATAGATGATAGATAGATATATGATAGATAGATAGATAGATGATAGATAGATAGATGATAGATAAATAGATGATAGATAGATAGATAGATGATAGATAGATAGATGATAGATAAATAGATGATAGATAGATAGATAGATGATAGATGATAGATAGATAACTAGATAGCCAATGCAGAGACAGAGACAGAGAGAGAAAAGAGGAGGAAGGAAAAATAAGGAAAAGAAAGAAGAAAGAAAGAAAACAGGAGAAAGAGGGAGGTAGAGATGGCCACAGGCTCTTCCTGTCCCTCAGGCTGATTCAGGAATGACATGGAACCCTGTGCATAGGTGACACAGTGCTCTGTGATTCATGCCACCACATGTTAAAGCTACCAGCCTAGGTCTATCAGAAGACCTAGTTCAGTATTTCATGAGGGGATGAAAAGAGCACCTCCTTTGGTCCAGTACCTTCTTGTTCCACTAGGACTGTCTCCATCTTGGTCTCTCCATGAAGAAAACAATATGGATTTTCCCCAAATCCAGATCATCCTCACCTCCAGAGGTCTGGGGACATCTGAGGGCTGGAGGACAGATTAGCCCATGCAGGAAGTCTTGCCTCTGCTTGGCTGACGATATCCTGCCAGTCAAGCAGGCTCATGCCTGAATGACAATTACAGCTTCATGGCCTCCAGCACGTGCCACCCATGCTGCCACCAAGAGTGACTCGGGCTCAGGAGGGGATTCGACACACTGAAGGCATGTCATCAGCAAATGCTGGTATCAGACAGAACAGCACACAGGCTCAGCTTGGTCACAAAACCACACAGACCCTCTCTGCCAAGCTTCAGGGTATCATCAGCAACACAACTCTCATAAATTGGTCCTGAGATCCCAGGAGATATGGACCTTGTTTTATGGCCACAGCTGCACTCAGTCACTGAGGATGTGACTGCCAGGGGCTAAGGTCACCACAGGAGCTCTGCGATGTCAGCCATGAAGAAGGTACCTGATGCTCAGCCCTAAAGCAGAGAGTCAAATGATAACAAAATTGCAGGTGGGCTAGAGGGTAATGATGATCCATCACCCCACCTGTGCAAAGTACCAGGAAAAAGAGTATTGATTTTCTCGCAGGCCGGAGCACAGATCTGTCAGACAAAAGAGTAGAGATGTCAACCTGAGAGCCACAGTCTGCAACCATCACTGTGCTTGGCCCAGAGTCTGCCCTGTGGTAGCTGGGAGCACTTTCCACCATGGTTTCAGAAGGATGATCAGCTTAATTCCAGAGAGAAAGATATGTTGGTCACACAGGAATAGGTGTGGCATTAATTCCCACTGTCCTGGACTCAGTCCAACTGGCCAAGGGAGGTCACCTGCACCTAGGAGAAAGGGTCCTAGGAAAATGGCTAAAGTTCACTGTGAAGTCTGTTCAGCCACAAGGGTTCAATCAGTGGGTAGTTTTTAACTTCCAAAGGAAGTCACTGGAACAAATTCTCACCTCTAGTTCAAGTGAGCGTGAACCAAGCTTTACAGCTTAGCTGTTTGCTCTGCTCTGGGTGCTGATCTCTAGGCTCTCAGACCTCTAGGGTCTCAGTACTCACAGAGAAATACATCCCACCCATGGATCTAAGGAAGCTAGTGATCACGTGCTATGAGACTACTTATTTGGGAAGGAGTGCATTTATTCATTGGGTCATAACTAAAAGTGAACATTAAAAACAGTAAAGAAGATACTGAGGGGGGTGGGAAGGAGGCTGGGTATAGGCGAAGGCACAGAAATCAACAAAAACAAATTGCATTTGAAGATCCCAGAATGAATGATACCAAAATCTCTGTGTGGCAACTAAAAAACAAATAAACAACAACAAAAACCCTCTGTATGCCAACTAAAATAAATATAAATAAATAAATAAGGTAATAGTCACTCTGGAGTCCACCAGTTGTGTGAGATTCTTTCTAAAATGAATTGGCCTATTTTCCTGGTACATTCTACTCCACATCTTTTTAAAACATTTTTTTCCTGATGATTTTCAGACATGTACATAATGGAGTCTCATCATCATCCCCTCTCGATAGATAGCTTCTTTTGCCTCCCTGCCTTCATACCCTTTCCCTGTCTTTCCAGCTAGTCACTCTTCTATTGTGATGTCATTTTTGTCTTCTGTCCTCCCTGATGGAACGTTGATGCACTCAATATCCTGCAAGTCTTGGAGAACCTGGCTGAATACTAGGCTATCCATGGTCCCCTGTCACAAGGACTGATCCAGACGACCCATGGAGGAGGTTATCCAGTGGAGGGGGGAGGGGAGGGCAGTGGGGAATTGGGGATAACAACTCATTGTTTGCCCACTAAATGTTGTAACTCATTATGGACAATAAAGTAAAAAAATAAAAATAAAATAAAAAATAAAAAATAAAAAAAAGGGATAAAAAAAAATATCCTGCAAGTCTTGGGCAGGTGACGATGGTCTCCCTGAGGTCAGGTCTAAAAGACAACATTTCACAACACTCCTCCCCATCCTCTGGCTCCTACCACACTGTTCCCTGATCCCTGGAGGGGGTGGTGTGAGGTGTCTCACTGAGTGCTAAGCACTCAGAACTCACTTCTTTTTGGCACTTTGATGAGTCTCCCCAGTAGTCAGTGCTGACCCCACGTTGTTCAGCCATCTTCACTATTTCAGTGAGTGAAGGGACACTGAGAAGTGCTGGTCAGGATGCCAGGGCTGCTCAGGGCCAGGAAGGTGTCACCTCTGCTTGTGTTCAGTCCTTCACAATCTCTGCCTCTTCCACACCATTTAAAGCTCGCCTCAGTCAATCTAGTTTGTAAGAATTAGGAAGCTGGGAAACGCTGAGCTGTAAAAAGGTGAGGTCAGAATTCCCAACACTCTGGTTGCTGTGTGGATTTTTAATTGTCATCGCTAAGTAGTCATTTTTTTCCACACACTCAAGTTTGTTATTTTGTGTGTATGTTTCATTCACCCATGTGTCATCTGCAGTGTGAAGACTCTCCCTCAAGGCAACAGCTCACATAGGAGGAAGCCAGGTTGCTGCAGGAGCTTCACAATGGTCCCCCGACTTCAGGGATTCCCTCCAACGGGTCTGGAAGTTCTTGGAAAAGGCACAGGAGTGCAAACCACAGCATTGCTCTGCACTGAACAGCTGTGTGACCCTAAGCCATGGTGTCCTGAAACCTGGGCTTGCTGGGACCTGAATACAGCATCTAGGGCATGTGTGTCCCTGCCCTGCCCTAAGCCTCAGACCCGTGGCCACAGTGTGGGTCTGTCTTGGGATCCTGTCCTAGCTAGATGCAGGGTGCTCTTGACCACGGTGTGGGTCTGTCTTGGGATCCTGTCCTAGCTAGGTGCAGGGTGCTCTTGGCCACGGTGTGGGTCTGTCTTGGGATCCTGTCCTAGCTAGGTGCAGGGTGCTCTTGGCCATGGTGTGGGTCTGGCCTGCTGTCCTCCCCACTCTTTGATGACTGTGCCAGAGTACTGTGCCAGGGATGTGATAGTCCAGTTTTCACTTGCTACCACCTGAGCCACAAAGCAAACAGCCTCCTTGCCCTGTCCCTGTCAGTAGACGCCAGCATCCCTCCACCCTGCCCTAAGGAACCCACTTCTTCACTGCTTCTGTCTCCCCTGGTAGGTCCCTCCCTCCTTTTCTGTCCTCTTGACCATGGACACCCCTGAGAGAGAGAAACGTTTTGGCCTAACAACAGAAACAAAGGGTCATTTTGTCATGTGGTCAATGCTTTGTGACTGGGTGCACAGGAAAAAATAAGTTAAATTAAAATGAAACAGGGGCTCCTTACCAGTACATTCATTGTGCCAGAAAACCACACCCTTGTGTGAGGCATCCAGGCTACTGTAGTTACTGTGCTTCAGACGTGAAATGTTCCCCACACACTCCTGTTCAAACACCAAGCTGGTGAGGCCTGGCTAGCTACAGGAAGTGGTCACTGGAGGCGGGATTTGGGATTTGGAGCCCAGTCCTGCTTCCTGTTTCTCTCTGCTTCCTGATGTGACCAGATGTGATCAAGCTCCTACCGTCTCAGCTGTGAGCTATACCTACCTCCACTCTTTCCTCACAGTGAGAGACCACATCTCCTTAAACTGTGACCCAAAATAAAGCCTTCCTCCCTTCAATTGCTTCTTCAGGCATTTTTTTAAATTTTATTAAATATTCTACTAATTTATTTGCAAGGAGAGAGAGAAAAATTCTATCAAATCAAAAGCTGAATCCAGAGAGAGAGAGAGAGAGAGAGAGAGAGAGAGAGAGAGAGAGAATGGGCACACCAGGGCCCCCGGGCACTGCAAACAAACTCCAGACACACGCACCACTTTGTGCATCTGGCTTTTATGTGGATACCAGGGAATTGAACCCAGGTCGTTAGGCTTTGCAGGCAAGTGCCCTAAGGGCTGAGCCATCTCTCCAGTCCTCTTTCAGGCATTTTATCACAGAGACAAGCAAAGTGACTAACAGCCAAACATCCTCATGTCTTTGCCTCCTTCAGGTTTCTGAGTCCCAGGGACACCCCGATATGAAGGCAGCTTCCCACCAATTGGCAAGGTTTGGTGAAGGTCACAGAGAGCTTTGGGAAATACCACTGATGCTTCTAGCTCAGGACTCTGTTTCATTCGAAGACCCAATAAATCTTTCAGCCTGAGAACCTAGAAGGGAAAATTCTAGAAGGAAGAATCATCATTTAGGAACATGTCTGCATTTCTGTTGGAAACTAGCGTGTGGGCTTTTATTAATGTGGTGAGTGGTTTATGGACCACACTTCGTTGCTGATGTTAGTCTGGAGAGCACATATTCACCATAACATCAACAGAGCATGCTCAGTACAGCTTCATCTCAGACATCCTGTGAGAATCTTCCCGTGACAGGTCCAGCCTTGTCACTCTCATTGGGACGCATTTGACATCTACGTATATTATAAATCAAAAATGGTCTATCACCACTTCTTTAAACAGCTGTCAATTAGAGAGATTGGAAAGCTGGGAGGTGACATGCCCCATGGTGGATGTACTTGCCCTCACCTCTCCCTGCTACTGTGCGCATGCCCAGTTGTCTGCTGTCTTCTTCTTGCTGCCTGAAAACCTTCCCCGACTCTCCCACCATCCTATGGGCGCTGTGGCCTTTGGGAGGAGAGGGGGGCTCTCCACCTCCTTTGTATGAGAGTCTTTCACTGTCCTTTGTTTATGAAGGGCAATTGACACATAGACTTTGCAAATTTAAACTGTAAAATCCATTAGGGCTTTACATAATCCATATAAAAAATTTTATCAAATTGAAAACTATTTTCCAAAACTTTCTCTTCCAGTCTGTCTTTGTGGGGGCTCCTTCCTGTTCTGGCTCCCAACACAGTCACTCACCTGCCTCTGGCTCGAAGATTCATTTGTGTTGGCTAGACTTTAATAAAATAGAATCATAATGGTATGCTGTCTTTTGGCATTTCTCATTCAGTTTAACTATCTTGAAATTCGTCCATGTTGTAAGGTCTCTGGAATTCTCTTTTTCCATCATCTTGTAAAGTCCATGTGGGGATGCATTCATGTGTGCTTCCTAACTCAGGAGTGGGGAGGGCATTTCTTTCATGAGAAAATGTGAATGAAACTGCAATGAGTATTTGGAGTTTGTTGCAGTTACCTTTTTGTTGCTGGCACAAAACACCCAACCAAAAAAGCATTTTGTTAGGAGGAAAGTTGTTTATTTTGGCCTATAGTCTTGAGGGGGGAAGCTTCATTATTACGGTGAGAAGGATGGCATAAGCAGAGGTGGAAAACTGAAGCAGGAGAGTGAGCCGAGTTCTAGTAAGGGAGAGCTGACTACAAGACCCATAAAGCTTCCCCCCAAAAAACCCACTTCCAGCAAGGCTCCACCTCCAAATTCCACCAGCTGGGAACTAAGCATTCAAAACCCTTGAGTTTACAGAGAATACTTAATTCAAACCACTATGGGATTATAAGAAGAATATATACTTATTATTTTTCAATAATTATGAATGCTTATTTGCACACAGAATAAGAATTGGGATCGCAGTGTGGCTTAACAAGGAAATGTCCATACTTTGCAGTAACAATCACTTCTACAAAAGGTTAGCTTATCTCTGACTTATCTCTGTTAAGAGTCTGATAAAAGACAGCCAAAGGAGGAGGATATCCAGCTGATTGGGGGTGGGGAAGAGAGGTATTGGGGAACTGGGGATAAGAGCTCATCGTTTGCCCATTAAATAATGTAACTCATTATGGACAATAAAAAACAAACAAACAAACAAACAAACAAACAAACAAACAAATAAATAAATAAATAAATAAATAAATAAATAAATAAATGCTCTCACTCCCATTGAGCCAAGTTGGAGTTTAGGCTGGCGATATTCCAGGTGGTACCCTCAGTCCTGAGGCAGCATTGAGCTAAAATTTCTGTTTTCTCTGGACTCTCTGCTCTACCAAGTGTATTACTGTTTTAGTGTTCATATAAATAAATTATATGCCTAATGTACTTTAAATACAAGAAATGGAGCAGTATGTAATCACTTAACTGTTTTAATCTTAAAATAAATGTGGTAGCCTTTCAAAAAAAAAGTCTGATAAACACTGGTGGCCTGTGAGCCCCAGAAGGTCTGCTACAGTTACTCTTACTATAGTCTATTGGCCTGGAGGCTGGGAGGTTCCCTGTAGCCCTTTGCTATAGTTCATCCCCAAGCTGTTGGGACCTCTTCAGTTTCTCACCTGTGACACTATCCTGCTCTGTTTAATCTGGAGTTGCCGGTGGCCACACAGATTTCTTCTGAAGGTGTTGTAAGGCTCTGAGGGTCATATGTGAAGGAAAGCTCCTGGCTTGGACTGTGAGCCAGGCAGGCTGGTTTACCTAACAGTTCAAACACCCAAACGCCTATGGAACTTGCCAAGGTGACATGGCTGTGTCCCGGGCCATCCCTCAGCCATCACCTGCAGCTTGTGCCCTCACTGTGGTGGCTGCTTCCTCAACTTCCACATGCTGCCATACCTGGGAAAGCGCAGGTGAGCCCACAGCCTGCCCTGGGTATTTGTGCCCAATTCCCTGTGAGGACATGTGTTTCCATTTACCCTGGTTAAGTAAGTCCACAGCAATGGAAAGGCTGAATCAGATAGCTGTACGTCTAATATTTTAAAATATTATTTGAATATTAATATGACTATGCATATTAATGGACTGTACACAACAGTGGGTGAGATGGTAAATTTTAGGTTGTTTTATCAGAGTTATAAAAATCAAGCAAATAGCTTGAAGGTTAACGTTCATAACACATCACCTTTTAGACCAGTTTCCTGTGCTGTGGTATCTGCCTCTGGTGAGTCGAATCCCCTAGGGAATCAGTAATGCACTAAATTTAGCTTCATCAGGTTTTCATTGCAGCCTGATGGAGCATTTAAGTCACCAGCAAGGCCTGCCGCCATGGATCCATAGTTAATAGATGACTGCATGTCACAGAAGATAAAAGAGAAAACACCACCCTATTACAGTTTAAATCTGAATGTCTCCCAATGACTAATATTTAACTATTGGGGAGTGGTGAAAACTTGAGGAAGTTGGGGCTGGTTGGAGGAAGTGATCCAGTCAGTGTTTAGAATACTCCAGGAGGATACTTGCTCCCGGTCAGCCCTTGGCTCTGTGTGTGTGTGTGTGTGTGTGTGTGTGTGTGTGTGTGTGTGTGTGTGTGTCCACACTCGCGATCATGCTCCCCAGCCTCTATCTGGTGAGCCACTTGGCTTCAACACCACATGATCCTGCCTACCCATTACAAGACTCCACAGACCAAGTGCCCACTGAAGCCTTGGAAACCATGAGCCAAGATAAATCTCTAGGGATATTGTTAAAGTGATGGGAAGTTAGTATATCCCATCGGATTCATTGTGAGTTAAAAATAAAAGATAACCAAACTGAACAGTCCACAAAAGCACAAAACCCATGATCCTGAGCAGCAAGGGGGATGCACTCCATCTAGGGTTCAGTGAGGTTGGCTTGGTGCCCAGGGTTCTCTGCAGCCTCATCTCAGAATACGACAGACCCACTTGAGGCAGTTGAACACCTGCTAAGACCCACTCCTGTCCGCAGCCCTCGCTGATGCAAGGTTACTAGCACTTTCATTTACAGACACAAGTGCTATTCTTAGAAAGCATGCTCTCTAGAACACTCTGACACACTGCCTAATTGGTGTGGCTTAGACTCTGGTCTGTGAGGCGTGAGCTGCATGTTGAGGTCAGGGAGAAAATGGGATGTTGGTGTTCAATGTGTGTAAAACAGCAGAGGCAAACGCACTGCCTTAGAGAGTGAATGTGGCAGAGGGTTGGCATACAGGGCAGAGCTGCAACATCTTGTCCCTCCCTGTGTGGTTTGGGCCCATTGGGTCTGTATTTGACAATGTTTTTTAAAAATATTTTATTTCTTTATTTGCAAGCAGAGAGAGAGAGACATAGAAGAGAGAGAGAGAGACAGAGAGAGAGAGAGAGAGAGAGAGAGAGAGAGAGAGAGAGAGAGAATGGGCATACCAGGGCCACCAGCCACTGCAAATGAACTCCAGATGCATACACCACTCTGTGCATCTGGCTTTATATGGGCACTTGCGAATCGAGCCCAGGGTTTTAGACTTTCCAGGCAAGTGCCTTAACCACTTAGCCATCTCTCCAGCCCTTGACAATGTTTTTATCATTTTGTAATAAATTGTGTCAGGATAAATAAGCTCAAACATCACATGCAAGGGTGTTAAATGAAAAAAAAATCCAATGCAAAAATAGCTATATAATTGTTTTCCAAACTGACTCTAGTGTTCTGTCTTTTCTCCAGGGGCGAGTGAGGGTTTCAGGCTTTCCTCGCCCTCACAGTGACAGCTGGACTTTTCATCTCAGTCACCTCATGGCTGTGTAGATGTGGTTGAGCCTGCATCCTCCGGCACCTAAACAAGCTGATTGTCTCCCTGTGGCTTACCTGCCTCTGTTCCTCTCCTTTGACAAAGTGTCTGTTCAGATGTCTGTCCATTTGAAGACAGGTTGTCCCTGTCACTTGAAGATCTGTATCAGATACCTATGCACTCTGGATACAAATCCTTTGTCATTATAAAACTAGCAAACCCCAGACAATGGCATGCTAGCACTTTTACAAGGGCACTTGTATGACGTCAACCTTGTCTACTTTTACTTCTCCACACATGTCAAGATAGGAATCTTTGACTAACTCCAGATCATAAAGAATATGTTTCTGATTCCATATATAATTTTTATGGTTTTCATCAAAGCTCACTTTTTCACGTGGACATCCAATTGCAGCACCTCCAGTTCTCGTCTGAGCCACTGACCTTTCAAAATCAGTCCTTCAGAGAAGCAGCTGTCAATTTCTGCCTTCTCCATGTGTCCGGGTGACTAGCCTGATGCCAGCTTCTCACTCTCTTGACCATTGTAGCTTAAAGTCAAAGGAAGTTGTGTTCATTCTAACTTCACACTTCACTTTCAAAGTTGTTTCTGCAATTGGAAACCCTTTACGATTTTTTTTTCTTTTTGGTTAGAATAAGTTGGTCCATTCCTGCAAAAGTAAAGCCTTGCTACTACTCACTGTGACAATATTGAATATATCAACCTGAGAAGAAATAACCTCAATAAGGAGGTTGACCCATAGTTGTCGCCTGTCTCTCCATGGGTCTCAAAGTTCCTCACTTGGTCTTGGTGACATTTTGTAGGTCTTATGCATCATAGCTAGATGCTACTATGGACAATATTTTTTTAAATTTTTTGCATGTGGTATATGTGTGTATCCATGTGGTGTGTGTGTATTCATGTGGTGTGTGTGTATCCATGTGGTGTGTGTGTGTATCCATGTGGTGTGTGTATGTATCCATGTGGTGTGTATATGTATCCATGTGGTGTGTGTATATTCATGTGGTGTGTGTGTGTCCATGTGGTGTGTGTATGTATCCATGTGGTGTGTATATGCATCCATATGGTGTGTGTATCCATGTGGTGTGTGTGTATATTCATGTGGTGTATGTGTATATCTATGTGGTGTGTCTATGTGTGTTCTTGTGGTGTGTGTGTGTGTATCCATGTGGTGTGTGTGTGTCCATGTGGTGTGTGTGTATTCATGTGGTGTGTGTATCCATGTGGTGTGTGTATGTATCCATGTGGTATATGTGTGCATCCATGTGGTGTGTGTGTGTGTCCATGTGGTGTGTGTGTGTCCATGTGGGCTGTGTGTGTATCCATGTGGTGTGTGTGTATCCATGTAGTGTGTGTGTGTGTATCCATGTGGTGTTTGTGTATATCCATGTGGTATGTGTGTATATGTGGTCTGTGTGTATGTGTATATACATGTGGTGTGTGTGATCTATGTGGTTTGTTTGTCTACATGTGTATGCAGATGGGCAAGAAGAGAGCATGACGTACCTTCCTTTATCACTCACCCTTGTGTTTCCTTGAGACAGACTCTCTCAGTGATCCAGGAACTTACCATTTACATGAGCCCCTGGGATTCTCTGGTCTCTGCTTCCACAAGACTTAGGTTACAGATGTGTATGCCCAGACCTACTGTTCACATGTGTGCTGGGGAATAAGCATCAAGCAGTCTCGGGACCTCTGAAGCCCTCATGCTTGTGCAAGAAGCACTCCTACCTGATGAGCCATCTTTCTAGCCTGATTGATAATTTTTGTTAATTTCTAATAGTTCATTGCAAAAACAAAGAAATATAACTGATAGTTATGTGACTGGTTGAAGGTTTCTCCTCAGTTCATGTCTTCTCAGAGAAAAGAATTGAGCTGAGAGACAGAAGGTTTAAGCAGATGTTTATTCAGTAAAACATAGTGAAATATATACTCCAGAGAGATATTAGAGAAGCCTATCCTGAAGGTGGGGAGTGCACATTGGGGTCGAAATGAAAATAGACCCACTCCTTTCACCATGCACAAAGATCAACTCCAAATGGATCAGGGACCTCAACATAAGACCTGAATACCCTGGAAGAAAAGATAGGAGGAACTCTCCATGAGATTGGAGTAGTGAAAAACTTCCTAAGCAAATCTCCAGTAGCCCAGAAATTGCAACAATCAATTAACCAATGGGACCTCATCAGGCTCAAAAGCTTCTGTACAGACATACACACCATACTAAGAAGTTTCTTATAGTCCCCTCCCTCTTATGGTGTCATTACTAAGCTCCTCCCCTTGGGCTCCACTTTCATTTCATGCCCCTCTGCTATGCATATTCTGGGGTTAAGGTGTCCATGCACCTGTTCCTTACCTGCTTATCAGGATGTCATTGTTCATTGGGATGAGCTCGTAAGGTCATTAGGAAAGTGTCCTGGTGCTTTTAATGTCTGATACTGTGGGAAGATTCTAACTGTAGCTTCGAGAATGTTTAACCACAAAGGGGCATTTTAACCATAAGGAGACATCTAACTCCATGCCAACCTGGTCAGAATGAACCTAGTCTCAAAATGGATTATTTTACACAAGAACCTCTGCCTTCTGCTCATGTCTATTAGCTAGCCTCTGTACACTGACATTGAAATCTGCAATCTTCTAAGCTCGTTTGTGAGTTTGAGTGGCTTTTTAATATTCTATATAATTTCTGAATAGCAACACAAATAAGTACAAAATAGAGAAGAAAAATAGTTTCACTTTTTTATTTTCAACCTTGATACTTCATATCTGTTCTTGAATGTCATTATATTTTCTTAGAATTTATTTTTTACACTGATGAGGGTGTAAAGTACATGGGCCTGGGAGATGGCTCAGCGGATAAAGTACTTCGTGTACAAATGTAAAGATCTGAGTTTGGATTTCCAGCGTCCACATGAAATCTAGGCATATCATGCAAGCTTATAATTCCAGTGTCAGGGGATGAGGAGCCAGGATGCCTGGGGCTCATCGAGAATTCAGCTCAACTATTGCACTCCAAGTTCAGTGAGACTCTCTCTCAAAAAATAAGGTGGAGGTGAGGCGGAGCAAGATGGTGGCCGAGTAACAACTTCGCCAGGACTCTCCTAAAGGTTTGACCCCCCTCCACTGCTATCCAGGCTTTGGACACCGGCCGAACCCGAATTCGAACTCTCCATCCCTCTCTGCTCCCCTGTGGAGCAGAGGGCCGAGCCCTCCCGCCCCGGCTGGCTCCCGCCGCCATTATCCCCCGGGAC
>PVHP010024443.1:6259-26423 GCA_004024765.1 Zapus hudsonius | reverse complement strand
GAGTTATTACTAATGGCAGGCAGTTCCTGGCAACAGCTGGTAGCATTTATCTACAATAAGAAAGGGATAAATGAGTTCTAAGACAACCTGCACTGGCAGTGGGAATAGATCAAGGAAAAAGCAGAAGCCACAGACCACCTCAAGGTATGAGGAGAAATGCAATACAAGCAAGCTGGCTTAACTCTTCAAGAAGGTGCATTTAATCCCTCAGTGTCCTTAATGCCTTGGGCCACCAGTTCACAAAGTATCTTTGGGAGGTTTTCTGATGGAAGTGTAGTGAAAAAGTGTTTTTTTTTTTTTTTAGTTGAAAAAAAAAGTGGTACTTTTGCAGGAACTTTCTAGAATATCCAATCAAAGACATTTTCTCACTGAAGTTTCGCAGTTCCACTGCACAACTAAGCATTTGGGTTATAATGTTTTAAGGATTTTTAGTTCAATGACAGAGATCAGCAACTTTTAAAGGCTTGAAAATTACCATTTATACTCCAGCAAATTGTGTCTTCAGTGGCCTCTTATTGTGATTTCCTCAAAAGAATGCAATCTCCTTAAGATTGCTTCTCATTCACACTTGTTTCCCAAGGACCCAAGGGTTCTACCAGCGTGATTGCTATTTCCTCTATCAATCATTAGTGGATTATTGTACTGACAATTTTTACTCCACTTCTGACTGTAACTTAGTAACCAATTACTTGAGGAAGATAGTAATGAAACAGACCCAGTTTAATCTTTCAAGGAATTATTTATGAGTCTTATTGATTAGTGTCATGGAGAGTTTCATGCTAGATATCTTACTATACCTTTGTATTTCTGACACTAAACAAATCCCAGCAAATATTCTGAGAATGAGTCACTGTTGTGAGGTTATGGAAGTTAATGATGCTTCTTTATAGATGGGTTTTCACAGTATTCATGTTCATGCTTTCCCACGAATGTTTAGGATAAAGCTTGTACATGATGCAAAAATGAGAAAAGTATGGAATGATGTCTAATTCTATTTCAAAAATGACTGGGTCTGGCCCTTGGCGTGCTCAGAGAGGGAATGATCATCCTCTGGGTATGACAGTGTGGCTATGTGAAATTCGTATGAGAATCCATAGGCAGAGTTACTGCAGAATGCCTCCTAATGTGCATGGGATCCAAACAGAGGTTTGAAACCTTAAATAGAAAAGAAGAAAGAAAGAAAGAAAGAAAGAAAGAAAGAAAGAAAGAAAGAAAGAAAGAAAGAAAGAAAGAAAGAAAGAAAGAAAGAAAGAAAGAAAGAAAGAAAGAAAGAGAGAGAGAGAGGGGGGAGGGAGGAAGGGAGTGAGGGAGGAAAGGAAGGAAGGAAGGAAGGAAGGAAGGAAGGAAGGAAGAAAGAAAGAAAGAAAGAAAGAAAGAAAGAAAGAAAGAAAGAAAGAAAGAAAGAAAGAAAGAAAGAAAGAAAGAAAGAAAATATGTATGTTTTGTGAGTGTGATGGATTCCTTGTGCTGGACAGCTTTCAGGATGGAAACTGAGTTCTTTCCATACACAAAGTAAACTGACCACTTTTCCTGGGTCTTGAACCCACCAGCCTTTAGATGAGACTATCCCATTGGCTCTCCAAGTTGTCTACTAGCCCGTTACAGATTTTCGGATTTGTAGGCTTTCATAAACATAAAAGACATACATCTATATGAACTTTTCCTCACTACTCCTGTAGAGACCTGGGGCTATTAGATAAGATGGTTTCCGAGAAGAAGCAATTCAATGAAATATTTTTATATAGAACTAAATACTTATGTAAATACTCTAAGTTTTAATAAGTTACAATGTTTGGCATGTAAGGTTCCCAATACTTTTGATAAATAAATGAATAGCATAGAAACCATAATCATATCATTTTTATTATTGCTAATATATCAAATATATATAGTATTTAATAATTTTATAAGAAAAACTTGCATACTGATTGTTACAAATTGATCTATCTCTATGAAAATAAAAAAGTAATTTGAGTTCTGCCTTTAAAATTCACTTTTTTCTTTTAATATATATTTGAAACTGTCTTCCATTAACTTTTGATGTGGTTCCAAACACATCATCTATACAATGTACTAATTTCCTTCTTTATAAAAAGAGAAAACCACAGTTTCGTGATGTACTCCAGCTTAATAGCTAAAATCTAAAACAGCATAATGACCAATGATCACAATAATGGAACCAAAATGGGAAAGTAAATTTATAAATTACTAATTCTATTTTATCTTATGGCTAATTATTTTTTCTATCAGAAACCTTAATTTGCTATAAGTATATAAAATTGATGTATAGAATATTTTACCTTGTGTATTCCAGGGAGAAGCAAAATATATAATTATAAAATTAATTCTGTATCACTATTTAAATATTGCTATGTAACTTTCATTTCTAAATTTCAACAGTATACCTTTTGGAATTTTGAAATAACCTCAAATATAAATCTGTCCTATTTTTATGTTCTGACTAAAGATAGTAATGTCTTTTAATAAAACAAACAAATTAAATTGATTAATATGCATTCTTTAATTTAATAATTATCAGATTAAGCAAACAGATACCATTCCAATTTCACAAATTATTCTTTTTTTATTATTATTGTCCATAATGAGTTACATTATTTAATGGGCAAACAATAAGTTGTTATCTCCCGTTCCCCAATGCCCCTCTTCCCCATATTATTATAGATGTTAGAAACTTAAATAGGGTACACTCCAGATACACATGCGACTTTGTACATCTGGCTTTAGTGGGTTCTGGGGAATTTAACCAGTGTCATTAAGTCATTGCAGGTAAGTGCCTTAACCACTGAGCCATTTCTCCAGTCCTAAAGTATAGTCCTTTATATAACTAACTTGTAGATATTTTAAAGCTTGTCTTGGGCTCGAGAGATGGCTCAGTGGTAAAGACATCTGCTTGCAAACACAGAAGCCCATGTTTGATTTACCGATAGGCAGAGAAATCCAGATGTACAAAGTGGTACATGTATCTTGAGTTTGCAGTGGCAAGAACCCCGTATACCTATTCTTTCTCTTCCCTCTTCTCTATCTCCTCTCTCTCCTTACAAATAAATGTTGTTTTAAATAAAGTTAAGTGAATGATTCAGACCTGTAAACAATGAATCAAAGGGAAGCTGAAGGAATATAAATTATGTATCTCTGATTTATTAAAACAAACTACAAAGTTATGAATAAATTTATTTTGACTTAGTATTATCTGGATATAGTAACAGAAACATAAACATAATTTTAATATACCTAAACAAGATATGTTGACGTTAAAAACCAAACATTACAAAGCCACTAAAATCATACAATAAAATATTTATCAATATAGGAGACTGCACAACAATTTTAAAAGATTGAAATGACCATTAATATATATTCCAAACTCTTCAAAATTCAATATAATATTTATATGCACTCATGTTGGTGCACGCATAAATAAGTAGCTAAAAATAGTTATACTAGGTATCATAATCAGTCACATACTGTTGGGATGAATCTTCAAATCAGGCAGAGTTTATGGGAGGAAAGATTTATTTGTAGCTATAGATACAGGGGAAATTCCAGAATGCAAAAGAGGTTGCTCCCCTTTCACAGATCTGAGCAGAGAGAGAAACACATCACCAACACCACACACAATAACAAACAGTCAGGAGGGTCAAAGAGAATTTCTTCACCTTTATGTAGGCTTAGCGTGGGGTCTTGCAACTCTATCCCAGACTTAATGTCTTACTGAGTCTGTGGAATCTCCTTCCTGCACTGTCCACACAAGAAAGGATATTTACTTGCAGCTTTTTTGAGTTTCTTTACATCTTGCTGAGCCCTTGCTGAGAGGCTGCTTTCCTGTAACCATTCTCACACATCCACCAAAGGTAATTAAAAAGATCCAAGTTGGCAACAAAACCTAACCATCGCACTAAGTAAAGTTGATAATGATAAAAGTTTAAGTGTTAATTTCATATTTTGTGTGCTCTTCATTATTATTATCCATTAAAAATTATTTTCCAGGAAAGAAAGTGTTAAAGGAGAGCTAATGTTAATGCTTTTTATACTGTTAGATAAAACAGAAATGGAAAGAACACTCTGATGCTCCTTTTGTGAACCTAGTATTACCCCAACACCAAAACCACACAGGGATACAACAAGAACAGAAGAAAGTTATAAACCAAGTTCTCTAATTTTAAAAGATGCAAAAATTCTCAATAAAATACTGGGAAATAAAATCATGAACACATGGAGGTGGCCATAAAGAATAAGTTGAATTCATGCCAGGGATTCAAGGATGGTTCAGTAGACAAAAAAAATATAATATAGCATATAAATATACATAAAGACAACAAAAAATCAAAGTTCAAGATTCCTTCATGATATCCTGAAGAAACTAATAATAGATAGAACATCTCATTACAATTAAATAAAGTATATGGGGAAAACCAAAGTATTTCTCTAAAATGAAGAATGGCAGAGGCATTTTTACTTTTTTCACTCTTATTGAATATAGGATTGCAAGCTAATTTCTAGTGAAAAGGCAAGAAAAAGAAATAAAATGGATATAAATAGGGAGGGAAAAGTCAAATTATCAGCCTTGAAGTTGTTATGATCCTATATTTAAATTCAAAAGTAATAATCCCCCATCCAAAACTCTTAGATCTTTCTAAACACTATTCCACAAAGTAACATGATACAAACCAGGATACAGGTCAGCAGCTCTCCAAGATACAATAACAAACTTTTCCAAAAATAAAATTTTAAAGAATCTTATTATAATACCTTCAAAAAATAGGGATATACTTAACCAAGATAATGAATGACCCTTACAATGAAAACTTTAAACCGATGAATGAATAATATTCAAAGGGATATGAATAGAATAATATTCAAAGGGATGTAAAATTCCCCAATGCTTATGGATGGGCAAAATTAATATTATGAAAATGGATATATTGCAAAAAGTTCTCTATAATTATAGTTAAATCTCCATTAAAACTTCAATGATATTCTTCCCATAAATATATAAAAAACAATCCATATGTCATATTGAAGCACAAAATATTCCAAATTTCCCAGGCAATAATAATTAGAAAGTGCTAAACAACAAGTATCACATTTCCTGATCTCAAATTATATACCTTGATAGGCACTAAATACATACATATTTATATGTATATGCATTTATATTTGTGCACATATATGCAGATATACATTAGACATGAAAGTAAATGGAATACTGGGGGAAGTAGTCTAATGGAAAAGGAAGGGGAAAAGTGAAAATAATGGAAATGATAAAATAGTTTATGTTTTCTCACATTTGATGAAGAAGCTGGATTTTATATATATATATATATATATATATATATATATATATATATATATATATATATAATTTGTAGAGAAGAAGGGGAACAGTGAGGAAGAGAGGCAAGTTGGAAACAATAGTAGCAGATATGAAATGAATAAGGTATGATGATAATATATCTATGAAGATGTTATAATTAAACTTTTAGTATTCTATTACAAAAGCAAAATCACTTTAAGAGAAAGGAAGGAATTATTAGATTTAAATTTTTAAATTTCTTTCTTCATTTAAATTTCTGTTTTTATACTATTTTCAAGTGAAGAAGGTGAGTTTTTTGTCTTCTAGAGAATATCTCATTTTTAACTTATAACTGTATCGCTCTTTGAGTGTTTTCAATGTGAACCAGAGAACAGAAGTGAATAGTTCACCTATGCTACATTTGAAATTGATCACATAGGAAATGGTAAACAATATTAGCTGACTTTACTATAAGCGAGGAACTTTGGAAAAGCACTTATGAGAGAAAGTATATTCCATGACATTTTAAAAACCACTTAACTAATTCAACTTGAGCTCATGATTGTCTATAAGATAAAAGCTTAAAAGAGAAAGTAGAGGAGATACCACGTTTTAACATTTTTTATCCCATGAGACCTTAATGCACTTAACAAAGTACAAGAAAATCATGAAGATGCTCTCCCACTGGCAGTGGAAGGAGAGAGGCACTTTTACAAACATGTTGTCAAATAGAGATACATATACCTACATACACACATATATTCATACACACATTATATATACATGTATGTATAGTATACATATATATGTATATATGTATATACATTATATATATACATAATCTTTCTGCTTATATTCTCCTCTAATTACTACACATATTTTAATAGGTACTCAATTAAATTAGTATGTTTGCTATTCTTGTATCTGCTATCTTGTCCCTTAAAAAAATAACCCATATGAGAAAAATTGGAAGAATTGGTCACAAGAGAAAAAGTGATGTCTTGTCAGGTTGATGGTATTAGATCACTTCTGGTGAATTTTTCAAGGAGAAAACAACCAAAGTAGCTTTACTGTTATTTTTTTTCAATTAAAAAATTTAGAAATTACTGAAGTTAATTGGGCATTATCACCTAGCTGATGAAATATGCATTGTCTATCCCCCCTCTTTATTTCTCTCTTTCTTTCTCTCTCTCTCTCAAGCACACATAGACACCTACATATACACATGCATAAACATACACACACTCTCATAATGCATGATGAAGTTTGAAACACAAAAATAAATGTCCTCTTGCTAAGAAATCTAGACCTCTTCTTTAAACAGCAGGCCAATAGACTTAAGAAGGCAAGCAAATCGAGTTCCAATCAAAATTTTATTAAAAAATCTAAATATTCTAGAAAATTTTATGTCCCACATTCTCTTGATTCATATATAAATACTCAATGATTTCATTTATTTTCAGACAACTCTGACAGTCTTACAATTTTCAAGAATACAGGGGAAGAGCTAAAAAAAGTTATTCTTTCCTATGGGATATTAGCTATATAAAGCCCTTTACTTAGGAGGGTAAAGCTATCTCACTTGCACTATCTCATGGGCTCAACACTCAGACACACCCTTTGACTTTCAGACATACTCTTCCTAACAGAGGGAGCTACAACAAAATGATTAGGTAATGGGACAGGCAGGATAAAACCAATGGTTACATTAGGCAGCATAAAAGAAAAGCACTGTGCTTCTATAAACTGGGCTGAACACATCCTAAGATAGGAGGTAGAGAAAAAGAGGCAGGAAGGAAAGAGAGGTAGGTGAAGACCACTTCCTACAGATGGGGTCAAAATGCTACAGGGACTCAGAATACCATTCTCCAAAGTCTGGTACCTGGCTGTACACGTTGAGCAGCAGGGAAAGAGTTCAGGAGTCTCCCACACACTTCCTTCTCCTCCAAGGCAGGTCATTAAAAAAAAAAACTAGTTAGAAATAAGGCCACTGCATGCATTTGGAGGTCATTTGCAGCAGCTGGAAGCCTTGGAGCACCTATAGTCTCCCTCCCTCCCTCCTCCCCCCTCTCTCTCCTTGCAAATAAAAAATAAAATAAGGCCACTTTCTTGAATAAGAGCTGGACAAAATAATCAACCTATGTTAGGTTGATGATCATAAGACTAAAGGGTATAGGCAGCATTAGGAAGAGGCAGTTAGACAGGAACGTCCATAGGATATTCATCTTCATTCTTATCTCTATGGCTGAGCACCTGCCAGAGCTGGAATTACTCAGGTGTATGTGCAGTTCCAGCCCAGCCCTTCCACATGCTACACCCAGGTGTGCCGGCTTTTTCCAGATTCAACTCTGGGCCCCAAACTAAAAAGGCTGGCTGGCTTCTCACAAGGCTCATAGGGTTTTTTTTTTTTTTCCCCATTTTCAGGCTCTTGGGCTGTTCATCTCTTCACATCTGAGGTTTTCCCCACCTACCGGGGTTGTTCACCGTCCCACCTGGTGAGAAAAGATCTTTTTGGTTTCCTTTAGGCCCATGGACTTTATGTGGGCCTTCCCCTTGACCCATGAAGTTTTACATGGGCACTTAGACCATGCGGGTGCATCTATTCCCCATCACTTGATCATTGGACTCTCTCTCCCCTCCTAACTTCTGAATAAATATAATTTAAAGTTATCCTTCTCAACATTATTTTATTTTAATTTTTAAGTAAAACAGACAAGAGCTCGGGTTTTGGGTTTGTGTTTAAACACTCTAAGAATAAAAAGTTTTTAAAAAGTCACAAAACTGTTATTTCAGAAGAGGTCTTGCCTTATAGTCATGATGTCAAGGAATGTGTCCCCAGGGATCCTTTTTTGGATTTGTTTGTTGAAGGCTTGGCTACCGACCTTTGGTATGTGGTGAGCCTTCAGGAATTGGAGCTCGCTCAGTTGAAACTAGCTAGAGTGATAATGGGAAGCCATTCCTTCCTCTTCCTCTCTCTCTCTTTCTGCTTTCTCAAAATCATGTGAGAACCTTGCTGGGTGCATGCTCCCTATAAAGATGTTTTTACTTCATCCCAGGCCAGGATGCAAGAGACCAAGCAATTGGCCATGAACTGATACCTTTAAAATTAAAACTATGAGCCTAAGTAACTCTCTCATCCCCTTAAAAGTTGAACATCTTGGAAATTCTGTTACAGTAACACAATCAGAAGGAAGGAATGCCATAGAGAGGCCGAAAGAACCTGAACAGGTTTTGTAGGGTTTTTCATTTCAGCCAGTTAATTGTGGGGCAAATTCTGTCCGTCCAAATATGTTTCTATATGGTTGGTTATTCTTCAATGAATCCAGGCATGCAAGCAAAGTTATACCTGGGTGTTTCCAATCTTCATTTCTGAAAGTACATAAAGCTGGAATTAAATAAATGTGTTATGCTTTTATCCTATCAGTTGGTATTTCCCAGTTTTTATTTCAGTACTTGCCAAAAACTGAGTGAGGCAGTTTCGGGAGACAAGGGTTGGTGAGTCAAAAGCAGAAGTGGCCTTGAACCTGCCCTTGAGGTGTCCACTTTACCAGATATCAGAGGAGGATCAAGCTTATCCTTACCTCTTGTCTAAAGAAGATCCCTACATCTGTTTTTCCATAAAAAACCTGAGTCCCGACCTGGGAAGGAATTCTTTCATTGAATTAAGATTTACACCTGAACCTGGCATTGTGGTTGGTTACACTCAGTCCCAGAACTTGATATTATGGCTGCTTAGCTCAGCCCCCATTTAGAATCTATAAATGACCCTAGTTTGGGTCAAAAGGAGAGTTTTTACATCCTCTCACCTTCCAAGTGGCATAGTAGAAGCGATCCATACTTCCTTCTCTTTCTTTTCTTCATCTAATAGTCTCTCTAAATCTCACCCTCTAGTCTGTGGATTTCAATTCTTGGAATTCATAAGAATCCAAAGATACCCCAAATTTATCCATATGTTGGTGTACAGCTGAAATGCCAATGCAAAGTTCCATTTCAAGAGGGTTGAGAAAACTTAACCTTCCTTTTCATGATCATTTCCTCCTGTTTTCACCTTAGTTTCTGTAGAGACTTGGAAAGCTTCTAAGTCGTGAAGGACAGAAGGGAGAAGTGGGATGTGGTGGGGACACATCTGAAAATCACCTAGGAGTTCTTTTTTTCTAAAATCTCAGGAAAGCTCTTGCTTGTCCAGGTTCCTTGGGGTCTGCTCTACAGTTACTTCTTTGCTTTTCAAATGCTGTTTAGTATCAAGTCTTCACATGCCACCCGGGCACTTCTCCTGGTGACAATTCTGACCTTTATTAATTCAGGTCTACTCAATCTCCACCACTGATATGTCAGTGTTGACACTTTGTCCCACTCTGATTTTGCAGAGAGAATGCTGAAATAGTTTACAGGCCATCATGCTGGTTGACTTAATACCAGAGAGAAAATAAATAAATAATAATAATAATAATAGCAATATTAATAATAATAATAATAATAATAATAACCTAAGATCAAGCTCATTCCCTTTCTATATTTAAGCACAGGCTAAATTGAAGTTGCACTGAGGATCATTCATGTGTCCCCAAGAGTTCTCAGGATGAATACCGGACTCACTATGGGAATAGTTATACTATTCATATGCTTATATAAATTGGTTTTCATGAGTAAATTTCCTGGTTTGCCCTTTTCAGCTGAAATATGTCCCTCGTTGCTGGAAAATGCAATAAAGCCATGCAGTGTGTTTTTTAATCTGTGGAAAGTTGAAAAGGTTACATGCTGTGTGTGAGTTTTCTATTCTCAGAATATACATACACATTCCGTGAAACAAAACATCAACCCCCAAATCAGCATAATTTAACAGATCCCTGTGTCTTTGTGAGCCCCAGACTGTAGTTTACTGGTGGAGAATGTGTAAAAGTAACTTTACAGAGCAACAGCCGTTTGTTTTTGTAAATTTCAACTGGCAATCGTGACCTTAAGTCTTTTCTATGCAGGAAACTTAAAATGAGAGGTGTGCACCCTTTGAGATTAAGTTATTACACTTCAGCTCTGTGGCTCAGTGCTGTTTAACCAATAAAGTAAAATGCAACTTGCTGGCATTTACTTAAAGATTTTGCTTTACCATTTCTCAAACCATTCAAAATAAGATTATTTTAAAAACCCAGATATCCCTAACAGATTACAATATTATAAAGGTATGCATCTTTAATTCTTTTCTATTAATATTATTACCCTCTTTGGATTCTTTACTGATCTGAGTCACTTTCCTTATAAGTTGAACCCATAGGAGAGAACCAAATAGAGGAATGTATACAGATTCCAAGCAGAACAAACTGGATTTCAGGGGAATTGTGTATCACAAAATCTGAGAATTGGAGAAGAGTTTGAAGAAATCATTTTGTTCAGTGAATGCCTCAGAAAAGCTGTGCAAATTGTGCAGGTTACACAGCAGCTTAGAGATAGGCCCTTTGTTTTCTTCTAGCTCACTGCTTATAAGGACAATCCTGATCTAAGTACAGACATTAAAGGAAGAGGTTAAAGTCTACTGTATTTTAAATTCATCAGTATAAACTTTAAAATTGTCCTACAATGGTTGAGTTAAATGTTGCTCCCCCCCCCCCACACACAAATAATTTAACAAATCAGAAGTGTAAATCATTCAGAGAAAGAAATGGAAAGCTTTAGGTCTTCTAGGGAAGTGATAGAGAAGCAGGGAAATGACCATCATATATAACATTTTATAAGTTTGTCCCCTCTTCCGCTCTACTTCTGGGGAAAAGAAATTCATGCTGAATGTGCTCGTGAGATTTGAGAATGAAGGTGGTGCCACAAGTGACGCACTGTGGGGGAAAAGTTTTACATTCTTTTTCTCACTTCTTATTGTTTTATTTTTATTATTTGTTGGTTTTGTTTTGTTATGTTTTATACTTGCATAAATCACTCTAAATTGATAGACATAAGAAGCATGGTAGCCTTCCTTGGCAGGTATTTCGTTTGACATAGGTCCAAGAGAACACTGATGGATGTCTTCTTTTTCCAAGACAAGAAGGGAATGCCATTCTGATTCAAGATGAAGGTAAGGAGCAAGTTTTTGTTTCCTCCTTAACTTTTAGACTTCCTCTCTCCCAAGGGTTGCTGGGCTCACTCTAAGTCTGTGCTCTTTTCACTGGCCCACCAACCAAGCCTATACATTTGAACTTGGCAATGAGGCTTATCCCAAGTGGACTGACCAATTTCCCTCTCCAAGGTCATAATAAGAAAAATTGACCCTGGTGGCTGTGTGAATTTTCCCACTCAGGACTTCTCTCAGCTTTGGAGATTTCCTGCTTGGCTTGTACTGTCTCATAATAATTCCTTCATAACTTAAATTTTTTTTCTACATTTTTGTCAATTCTTTGCTAATCATATGCAAAGAATTTGACAGCCACTGGCTGTGGAGTTCTAAGTACATCCAGACCTCAGACAGTCTTCATCATTCTCAACTGCTGCAACAAAAACATAAATGAACAATCAAAGCATGATACATATTCCCAGTTCACAGAGAAAACAATTTTAGCAAATGAAATTTAAAGAAATAGGTAAATGTCCAGGTATGGTGGTTTGCAGAGTGCAATTTCTTTCTTGTTTTGGCAGGACAGGGCAGTGTCTGTGTTCTCAGAATCACAATTCTTTGCTATGAACCTCTTCATTCTTAAAGATGGCCATCTGAGACCCCAGTAATCTTTTCTTTTTGCTAATGATCACATCCACGGATTGGCACCATCTCCATTCCAGAAATAGAATATACCTTTGTCCATCTCATTCCTGAAGAAGTAGGACATGTGACCGTGTGGACCATTTGTTGACAGTACCCCATCCATGACCTTGATCACAGGATGATAAGACATTCCATGGATAAATCCCATGTTATTGGGTGAGGATAGGAAACAGACCTGCACTTCCAGATGAAATACATGAGGTCAGTTAATATGACATAGCAGTTATACCCTTGTTGCTGGAATAGACTAACTGGACCAGAAGTGGTTTTCGGAAGGAAAGTGTTGACTTTAGCTCACAGTCTTGAGGGGAAGTTTCATCATGGCTGGAACAACATAGCAGAGCAGACAGTAAGGTGACAGTTCATCTCATTAGCTGGGTTGAATACCCAGTGCTCTGGGGTCATACACCTCAGTCTACAGTGACACACCTCCATTGATCACTCCACCAGATGGGTATCAAGTAGGAACCTTAGTCACAAAAACTTGGGGCGATGGGGGTCATTTTACATTTAGATGACCCTACAGAATAATATTTATGTTATAGTCACATGCTTCTCACATACAATAATCAATGTAAAAATTGTGATATGAACACTAGGGAAAGAAGAATTACACACAGTTCACTTTCCATTGAAAAGTTTTTGAAAAGCCTGGGCTGGAGAGATAACTCAGCATTTCCAGAGGTTTGCTTGCAAAGCCTGACAGACCAGTTTTCTTTTCTTCTTCCCTCCCTCACTTAACTTATAAATAAATAAAAATTATTTTTAAAAAGAAAATAAAAAACCATTACTATTTAGACATGACTTTGAATATAAACTGAAATATGATCTAAAAACACACAAAATTTGCAAAGATCACCTGTACCCTCATATTAATATACCTCATAATTCTTAATTGGTACCACTGAAATATATTTTTTAAATAAGCCGGAGTGATCCGGAAATTCACAGAACTGTGCACAGATTGCTGTGCCTCTATGTCCCAATTTCTAAGGCAGCAGCATGCTTATACCCCCAACCCCCTGTTTAGATAGCCTTTGCTGGAACATACAGACAGCAGGTGCCAGCCTGTGCCCAATGGCAAGTATGATTATCTAGGTATTGTATTTTCAAAGATTTCTTTCTACTCCAAGCTTCCTAAATTTTTATATTTTATCTCGTTTTCCTAAATTTTTCTTTTAATTTCAGTTTTTTAATTTTTTAATATTATTTTATTTGTTATTTATTTGCAAGGAGAGAGAGAGAGAGAGAGAGAGAGAGAGAGAGAGAGAGAGAGAGAGAGAGAGAGAGAGAGAGAGAGAGAACTCCAGATGTACACTATGTGCTTCTGGCTTTATGTGGCACTGGGGATTCACACCCTGGCCATCAGGCCTTCTGAGACATTAAGCCATCTCTCCAGCCTTAGTAGATTTTGAACAGGGCACCAGAGCACACCAGAAGGACCAAAGGAGGAGACATCACTTAAGCACATTTATGCTCTGAACACTGTTTTCAAGTTAGGGAGTGTAGCTTCCATCTACATGTAATGCTGAACATCTAGTATGATTTCCACAGATGAGCTAACCCAATGCTTCTCTACAAGGACCTCAGCAAGACTCACAGCGTTTCCATGATATTCTTGCTAAAGTTTCAGACAGCAAGCTGACCTGCTTAAGAACTTTCTAAGTTCCAGGTAGGAAATGATTCCTTGTGTAAATACTTGTGACTTTTTTGTGTCTTGGATCTCATCTCTTTTCTAAGGCTAGAATATCATGGAACATAGTTTTGACATCAGAAACACAGAGCTTCTGTGGCTAAACATCTAAGCACTTTGACATCAACAGACTTTCTGTACTCGGCTCCCTTTTTATGAGTGTAACCTGTTAGATTTCTTTTGAAAGATAAATTTGATAAAAACTAAACATAAAAAAGATTCTGGGGTATTTAAATAGGAAGATTTTAAGAAATAATTTTATAAAAACCCTCTCTGTGTGCTTCCTTAAACCTGTGCAACCTTCCTGAAATTCCTCACCACGGTTGAAAAATAACTTTCAAAAAAAGGAAGTAAGAAACCATCTCAATCTGAGTGATTGTTTCCTCTTTTCTCACAAGGATTCATTATTTTTTAATTATTGTATACAAAAGAGTAAGATGGGAAGATTTTAAGTAATTCATAAAAGCTGTCCATATATCACCAAAGTCATCAATGCCATCCTCCATCTCATTCCTGCCCTTTAGCACACATCCGAACATGACATTAATAATAATGTCTAATTAAAGGGTACCTATCCATTCTGCTGGGGGAAGATGCATGGCACGTTTCCAGAGTTAAGTAGTGCCCTTTCCAAACCCTCAAAACTCATCTCGGTTTTTTCCCTGCCAAGTCAAAGATGTTCGCATCAGGGCCATACTGTACTCGGTTGAGATTTCACACCTGAAGGTTTTCACCAAAGCAGAGACAAGGCAGAATCATTTGAATATATGTGCAAATAAATTGAAGGATACGCTCTCATTGCTGACTTCTGGGAAGTCATTAAATCTATTTTATTCTATGCTAAATAAATATTGCCATCAAACTTTTGGACCAGTTTTCTCACAAGTTGGGATAATCAGTTATTAATATCTTCCACTGGGGGAGACAAGGGAAATAATAGCATCTTATATAGTAACTTATTTAGTCTTATATAGTAACCGGCACTATGGAGAAGAGGAAGGGATTGATGAGAAGTATTATTAATTGGGCTTTTAAAAGTCATTATTGCTTTTCATATCAATGGTAATACATTTTAAGAATAATCTCTTTTCTTATAGATAGACCCCATTTAGCTTAAATAGGTAGGAATACCAAAACTTATAAGTAGTTAAGGAAGACAGAACAGTGTCTTATTTTATTATTTGGCAGGTGTGTCTAGAGGTAAAATTAAGCTTGTATAAACTTATGTAACTTTTTCACTTGGCAAGAATGAAAATGGACTTATTTTCAACACACAGGTATTACATACATAACATATTGAAATGGCATAGAACTTTTAATAGGCATAATCACTAGGAATCATGTATTCACAAACAAATAGAAAAAGTTTCAACTGCATATGAGTAACCAGTACCCTAATGAAATTATATGAATGGCTCAGCATCATGAGCTTATTAGTTGCAGAGATTTACTTATGGCTTGGGTCTCCTGACTTCCCATGTATAACTGCCCTTAATTTACAAATTGTATTTATTCTAGACAACTGAGAGACATAGAATAAGCTATATATCACAATTTTTTTTCAAACTGCTATTCTGTATAACATTACATAAGTAGAGGAGAAACCCCAGGATAATATAAGGAATGTCAATTTTCTAGGCAGAAAATAATTCATATTATAGTTCTCAAATTTATTAGCTGTGAATGAAGCCTCAGTTTCCCATGTTAAAATCAGAACCATTAACACTGCTGTGGAGAGATTCTTGAGGGCTAAATAAGGAAACTGACATCCCATCAACATGCTGCCTGTGGGGAGATCAATGATCTGTATTTGAACATTCAGAGACAATGATAATGTGGTGTAGGACATGACTGAGTCAAGAGAGCTCAGTGTCAAGGGATGTTCCAATGCACAGGCTATAATATTCTGACCACCCATCAAAAGCAAGCGCACCCTGGCACTGCACCCTTTTGTCAGAGGCGTAATTGCACACAAAAGCATATGAAGGACAGTGTTGTAGTCAACTTATCATTGCTGACACCTAGAACCTGACCCAAAGCAGTTTAAGGGAGGAAAGGGCTTATTTTGGCTTACAGACACAAGGGGAAACTCCATGATGGCAGGGACAGCGATGGCATGAGCAGAGAATGGACATCACCTCCTAGCCAATATCAGTGGGTCACAGCAGTAGGAGAGTGTGTCCAACACTGGCAAGGGGAAGCTGGCCACAATCCTCATAAGCCCACTCCCCAAAACATACCTCAAACAAGATTCTAATTCTCACATTGCCATCAGCTGGGGAACCAAACATTCAGAACACATAAATTTATCGGGACCCCTGAATCTAATCACCACAAGGAAGAGGTCCCATTTAAACTAGATTTTTATGACTTGCTAGATTTCACAAAACAAAGAGCAGGGGTGGTAAGGCTTCAAGGGTCCTGGTGTCTCAGGACCCTGTGGTGTTTGAAATCTTTCTGCAGAAAAACTCAGGGGACAAGCTGAGGCGGTGGGAGGTAGAGAGAGTGACAGTCACATACAGCTAAGTGATTTCTAAGTCTCCAGAGTCAGAGACTCCAGTGCTTGATTTCTTTAGGCAGAATGTGTCTTTGTTCTTCAAAAGCCATCTAACTGAGCCTTTTAGTTATGCAAATGTAAAGCAAATACTCTCTCCACTCTCTTTGGAGGTGGAGATGTGATTCTGAAGCTTGAAATCTGTTTCAAGAGGGTATGAAAAGGGCCTGTTTTGGTTCTTCAAGGGAGAAATGTCCACCAAGGAGATTGTCTGGCCTCCCTGAAGAGTGAGCTCTAGGATGCACAAAAAACTGTTTTATAAGATCGATGAAGTACAGTGGGGACAAGAGGTGCCTAGACCTTCATTCTTATTTTCTTATATTAATTCACAAGTTTTATTTGTAGCCTTAAGAATCCTATTGTTCATTTCTAAGTTCTTTTTATGCTTTTCAGATCTCTTTGCTTTTCTTTATATCTGCTCACCCTCCTTGCCTTTTTTCTACCTTTCTTCTTTCCCTTTATCCGTCCCTTCTTTGCTTTCCTTTTTTCATTTCCTATGTCAATGATTCCATCCTTCATTTATTTAAACATTTATACATGAGTATGACATATTCTGCTGTACTGTAATTGTGAGAACTAAAATCATGAGAGAATAAAAGTATTCACTATGGGCGTTTTGGTGAAGGTGTTGCTGGTCTGACAGGACAGAAGGTTTTATACAGAAACATTTGTGCCTTTTCCTTTGGTTGACAGATTACTGAAACAATGGTCCTCAGGACAATGGCATCTATTGCTGGTGAAAGAACTCACTGGTGATAAATAGAGGAGGAACTTGCCTGAAAGACGACCTTGTAGGTGTGGCTGGAGTTGAGAAAATGGGATGATCAGGACCACACCATGACTGGAACCTTTAGGTATACATATTTCTTGCATTCTATTTAATCTCAAACCTACTGTCAGGACCTCATGATGGAGTAAGGGAGAGCTAGCTCACTGGACCTCTGTGTTCTTCCCCACATGGACATTTTGAATAAACCAGCTTTTTGTTTGATTATACTATTGACTCCTTCATTAGCCAATGAAAGGTTTGTGTCCAGTGCAGTGTGGGTGGAAGTGTTAGGGTTCAGACTGTCACCCTAATATGGTGCAGGGAGAGAATGTCTCCCTGTTGGGCCTAGGCTGGACTAGAACTCAAGATCTTCTGGAGTTCAGCTCACAGTCCAGGATTTACAAACATGCCTCACCATGCTGATAACTTGTCTCACGTGCTCCTTTCCTGGAACACTGGGGATGATTTGAATGAAAGCTCATAATTATTCCCTCTGGAAAACCTGAGTGCTTTTACATTGACACCCCTAGATACACTGGATATTCTCATTCACACAGTAGCTCTTTGTCAGAACCCAGTGAGGAAGAAAGAGGAGATAGAAAATGGCTGCGGAGAGGACTGGGACTCCCAAAGTGAACAGGTTTACTTGGTTTTGTTTTCTTCTCCAAGCTAAAGCAGGAAATGTCCTGTACAGGCAGGGGAATGCTTGGTTTTTCCTCATCTCTTCTTTCTAGGTGTTCAGCTTCTCCAGAAACCTAGCATGAAGATGTGAATAAGATGAAAAATTACTTGGCATGGAAACTGGTCTGACCAGCTCATCTCCAATCCATTAGATTACTATCAAATCTGAGAAATTACTATCAAAAATGAGAAATAAAAAAAACTAATCAGAGTCAAAGTGCACATAGATTCCTGCTCAGAATTCCTCCTGCTCTACACGAGCTGTGCCATCTTTCCTTCTCTTAAGTTCTATAATGATTTGTTTTGTCTAAATCTTAGGCTCTATGGTCTGTAGATTTCATTCTTCAAATTCTTAAGAACCTGGAGGCCACTGACTCAGTGGAAGTTTTATGCAGCCATGAGTCTCAGTCACCCTAATTCCTGAGTTAACAACCCAATCAAGAGCCAAGACTAGCTTTGTTGCTCTCAAAGACACCCCAAAGTCCCACATCATTGGGGATACCATAGATTTGCTCTACTCCAGACGAACTATGGGTCCATTCTGAAAATCTGAGACATTGGGCTAACAGGAAGCCCAAAGTATGTAAGGATGATTTGCAGACTTGCTTTCAGATAACTGTTTGTTGAATTTCTGGTCTTTTTCTCCCCTTTGGAGATTTACTTACATCAAAGTAGGCATTAATTTTAGGAAGCTCTTCTGTATTTTATTTTCAGGATGGTTTCTCTGAGTATCAGCTTTAGCACCCTACAAGAGGAAATTAAATTTTTCCTCTCTGGAAAAATGATTACATGGATTTCCTTCCATTGAGACATGAAAATGTCTACAATGGCTGATGATAAGTGACGGCCACTGACTGTGCCACTGTGTTAGGCCACTCTCTTAAGTACAAGCTGTTCACCTTGGATGCCTTATCCATCTATTCCCAAGATTCCCTCCTGCTGTAACAAATGCATCACCAGCTAACCATCCAAAAAGGGAAACCAAATAACAGCAAAACCTACTGTCCAGCTTGTGTATCTAAATGTACTCATGGAACATATATCCCTCATGGACTGAAGGTGACATGGAAAGATAAAGGGAACCTATTCTTTTCTTTGATAGATCTGCTGATTGTGACCACCCAAAGCAGCCCTGCTATCTCCTAATGTGCACCTCATTTTCACTGATAACACAAAATATACCCCCAAAAAATATACCCTTAAAATTCCAAGGCAGGAAAAATGTCAACTGTCACAACATATTTTATAATTGTGGAAGTGAACATTGCAATTGAAATTGAAATAAAGAAGCTCTTAACAAGGGAAAGAAAAAAAAAAGAACATAGTCAGGAGGGGCAAGAAGAGTTTAAATGAGACAGAAAACAAGAAAAAAAAAAGTCTATCTTATCTTATGCTGGGGGGGGGAGTTGTAATTACCCAGGAAGATAAAAAGATGTTGAATGCGTGGCAATGGAAATATTAAGACAAATTAAATACGAAGCTTATCTCTGCTCTGCGCTATCAATATTTTATACTAAACATCTGTTCCTTGTATCTCATCTCAGAAAAGCTTCTACACTTTATCAGCCCAAGCACAGCTTTTCAAAGCAAATTAAGCTAAACCATTTTCACTTAATCACCAATTGATCACAACATGCAGAATGCCACATATTGATCTCTTAGAGCCTCATCTTTCCCAACTCGGAAGAGCATATTGGTGGAAGGACTTGATTTACAATCAGAGTAAACTGGTTAGGCTTACACTTTTGACATGTTTTAAGTAGGAAGTATGTTAGTCATTAAATGGATAAAACAGCACACATTCTTAAGGGGAGATGAAAAATAGGTGACTTCTAGCTTTCAGCTACAGAATCTTAGAAGAACAGGAGACTTTAGGGACCCTCTAAGATTAATAAAGGCTCAGTGAGGATTACAAAGGGGAAGTAGGGAATTTTTAGAGCACCCTGGCAATAATATCTGGCATATTTGAGAATTAACAGAACAGATGTATTCTTTCTTCCTGAAATTTGGACCAAGATCCATTTCTCTGGGTGAGATGGATCTGGTGCACATTGATATAGTCCAGGAGCTGGGCATTTAAATGACTGCAAGATTAGAGCAGTTAATGCAAGTAAGGAAGCATATTGTATCCATGGCATATGGATAGATGTCCCTCCACTGCCTGCGAGACCAGGACAGTTAATGTGAGTGAGAAGACATACTGCATCCACGGTGTAGGGATAGGAATCCCTCCACTAACTTCAAGACCAGGGCAGTCAATGTGTGAGTGATGAGGCATGTTGCACCCAGGGCATATGGGTAGATGTCCCTCCACTCCAGGTGATGTCAGCTGCCTGCTATGCATGTGGAACCATGGTTTTTATGCCTTCTTACTTTTCAAAGAATGTCTCATAAACAAAATTCAAATATTCAAG
>PVHP010024442.1:0-26364 GCA_004024765.1 Zapus hudsonius | reverse complement strand
AATGACTGTGTCTCTGCTGTCTCAGCTGTGCTTCCACAGGACTCGGCCAACATGAGGTTCTTGGCCATCGCCTTCTTCCTGGCTCTCATGGTCTCCATGCTGGTGAGTCCTTCAGGAGAGAGACAATGTGTTCTCAGTGCCCCTGACTACTCAGCTGCTTAGGACAGACCCCCGTGAAGTAGACCCACATTTGACTCTCAAGGTTCATTTTCCAATTACTTGTGTCAATTAGCTTTCTATTTCATGCGTTGAAGAAATGTGTGACAAAGTGAATAATATTTGCTTTCACTTGTTTAATAATAATAAAAAATTCCTACTTTTCACACGTTCAAAGCATGCCATTCAAGAGCTGAGACAAGTTTTTTGCATCATCCACCTGAAACTTGTTTTCATTCTCTTGTTTGTAATTGTGGGGAGTAGTATATTTAATATTCAATCTTCAATTATATGATTAAGATTTCTTTCTTTTTTCCAGGGAGCTGAACCATCTGATGGGGTAAGACTCATTCATATTGGATATCTTTAGAAATAACATATACTTAACTTTTAACCTCTTGTTTTACTTTTTCAGGGACACAGACATAGAGGAAGACACGTAAGTATGCCATGATTGTCCTAAACAGTCCAAATATTAGTCTTCTCTGAGTGACCTATTGGAGAAAATGAAACATCTCTCTGAAACGTCTATCACAAAGAGCAAATTTCACATTTATTTTATCAGTTTGTGATGCATTGCTGAAAAACCCAAATAATGTGTGCAATAATTTGGGTGGAAATTAAGAATTCCATCCTGAAGGAGCCAGGAATAATTTTCAGACCTAAACACTGCTTGTCTAATAAATCATTGCTCGCATAAATGCAAACAATTTCCTAATCTAAAGAATCACACCCCCCTCAGAGCTGCTACTGGCAGTTAATAGTCTTTGGGGAGGGGAGACACATTCCTCAGTGGTGTAGCCACTGGAAAGTTACTCATATTCCTAAAAAGAGCATTCTAGTTTTGGATAAGTTTGTTTTTCAGTCTGTTGAGTTACATGTTGGAATTTCTTCTTAGAAAGAATAATATTGCTCTGTTTTTGACTTTTCACTCTAAACTTTCATTTTTTATTTTTATTTTTGTTATATGAATGGCCTTATTATATGGCATTTCTTTTACTTTTATAAGTGCTTTCATTATTCTTAATTTGACATTTGTTTATTGGTTACTTGGTTTTGTTAAAATGTTTTATTGTGGAAAATAAAAACCTTACCAAAATTTTGAAATCATACTTGTGAATAGATTTGGATGACCTGCAGTGATTAGCTTCTTATTGCTCTGACAAAACACATGAGAAATATAGCTTAACAGAGAGAGGATTTTCTTTGGACCATGGTCTCAAGGGTTTAATCCCTGCTCATGTCTCGGTTTCCTCTGGTCCCTCAGTGAGCTGCACATCCCAGCAGACAGCATGTGGTGCAATAGACCTGCTCATCTCATGGTAGACAGGAGAGTGGGAAGGATGTAAGGAGAGAGGGAGTGAGAGAGAGAGATGGGGAGACACTAGAGGACTGGAGGGGAAAGGAAGAGAGTGAGGAAAGGAGGGAGAGAAGAGAGGAGATGGAGCCACAGAGGTAAGTACAAGGCATATCTTACAGGCATGATCCTAGTGACCCACCTCGTCCACCCAGCCCTCTCCCCTTCGAGCCTCCATAGGGTGACTCAATGACAGATTCTAGAATCCAATCACAGCTCAGGGCGTGCACACTAGCTGGGAGCCAAGCTTTCATCCCACAAGCCTTGTAGGGTCCCTTCGTAGCTCAGCAACAACAGGGTCTTTACTGACTGTGATTATCTCATGATTCAACTAACAATCATGTGAAACACTTGCATTAGGTTTATCTTTGTCTCTCTTGTTTTTCCTCTTTCTTCTGCGTGAACATGCAGGGAAGGCATCGAAGAGATGTTCAAGATAATGAACCATCCCTGCCAAACCCACTAAATGGACAAAACTACCCTCCTGCTTTTCCCAATGGGGGAAATCCTGTTCCTTACTAAACATGGGACTTGATCAAAGAGGTAAGCTGGTCCAGGGACATGTTTTTAATTTCTAGAATTTTCAGTGGTGACAGCTATAAAAAAAAAAAAAGCTATCAGCCCAACCCAAAATGTTTGAAGAATAGTATCCTGATGTCAGTTTCCTGATGTATATTTATTGACCTAAGTGCTTCTGCGAGAAAACTCTTCTTGTTTGGAGGCTGGATTCTAGGGAAGTTGATGCCTGTAATCTGAGTCCTGGTTCTGACAACAACTAGTGTCCTGACCATGAATTCTCCCTTCCGTCCTCTACATCATATTTCCTAGTTGACACCATAGGTAGAAAGGTTTTAAACCAATCTAATTATTTGGTGAAAACATTTCATGATATATTACACAGTCTTTGATTGAAATTGTGAATAATTATGACTACAGCTCACCATGTCACAGAGCTGTGCTGATGGTTTTTTCAGACATTTTCTCCCAAAATGTAATCCATGAAGCACCTTTGGAAGCATCATGCAAGGGCTTGTATGAACACAGAGTGTAAAATCACACCTGGACATAGGGAATCCAAATATGTATGATAATACTATCACTACCTGATTCATAACATGATAAATTTGGGAAGTCATGTCTTGAGGAGTTCTCGTGGTCACTTATTATACAAAACAATAAAGCAAAACAAGTAAGAAGTTATAGAAATCACACCAATTAAAATATTTACAATTAATTTCTCCTAAACATAAACATGAAATCTTTTTATATTCTATGAAAAACTAAATATTTTACCTGGAAACACACACACATGTCTTTGGAGATGAGGATGACCTCCCTCAGTTCAGAGGTGAAGGTGCCACAAGGAGAACATTACCTTTAAAATTCCTTTGGGGATTCCTTCCAGTTGAACCCCTGATGCTATTAATGAAGGGGAAGGGCCCAAACCAGCCTATGGGATTTAAAAATAGCTGAAGAGAGCCAGTCAAGGAAGAATGTGCTACAGAATTATTTGGGAAAAATAAAGATAAATTAAAAGTCTGGGTGAATTTAAGAGTGAGTGAAATAACTAGAGATAGACTTAAAAGAATTTTGGACCAGGAGATGGATGATAATTGAGATATGTATTTTTCAATGACTTGTCTGATCCCAGGAGTTTCTGTTCTGGATTCTGGTTACAGAGACTAACATTATCTCTGAGTAAGTAATCATCAGAGAACTGAGTGTAAGCATGGTTGTATCAGTATTAATGGTTAATCTGCTGTCTTCTTGGACTGTTCATGTTTGACTCCTCAATCCCCTGATGCCTCTGTTTTCTCATCTCTCACCTCGTCCTCCTTCCTTCCAGCAAGAGAAGAATGATGAAAGTACTCTGTGGAATAAAGCGATCAAGACTTCATTCACTCTTCATTATAATTAACTTTCCAATTTGTATTTAATTAGACAGTTCAAGTCCTGCTAAACTGATTTCACTCATGATTCACAGACATCTGTCTCATTTCTCTACTGTGCTGTCTCACAGTCTCTGAATCATTTCTCAAAGCAATAAATTTAAAGCACATTCTAATGCGTCTTGACATTATTTCTATTTTTTATATTTATAAGGTTCAATTAGCATACAAGTTATTTAATTACTTATTTGCCCAGTGTTGGTAAACCTGAAGCAACTTAAAATAACAATCCCTGATGTCAACCACTCATGTAATTCTGTCTCTGGGATTTCCTTGTGGGTGTTAACTCTTTTTGTGTCTGCCCAATTACACAATAAGCATCTTAGTAGCAAAATTGAACCTTTAATCAAAGAGAAGGGATGTTACCTGATAGGCAGTCACATAATGATGCCATAATATCAGGTACTGTAATTTTCATCTTAGTAATTTTTTGGGGGGACAAGATTGTCTTCAGTGGAAACAAATCATTTATATTCATGAGAATTTCCTGGCTCTAATGGTGGGAGAGGTACAGGACATAGAGCAGGAGAAAGAGGTCAGCACAAACATTACTTTTAGTATCCACTCATGGGAGACATCCATCAACTTCTGATTTACTGGAGTTCCTGTCATGTGACAGAAGCCTTTTGTGGATGGTTCCTTTGTATGGGAATTCTCCAGGATTCTCCATGAGCTGCTATTTAGGACACAGAACATGTTGTGCTGAGTTGTGAAATGCTGGTGTAAGATTTCCACCAATTATCTTTGAAAATGATGTTTTCTTCTTAGATTTTGAACTACATCCAGCACAAGAATATTATTTTCTGTGATTAAAGTTCGCTGTTTTTATAACCTTTTATAAATATAGTCCATGGAGTTCCTAATTTTTTAAAGAAGCAGAAAATATGAGCAAAATGAGGCTTACATTTTTGTGTTCCAGCCTAAGAACAATGTGTTAAAAAGACCTGTAGTATTTAAAAGTTAGTACTGGTGGAGGAGATGGATCTTCGGGGAAGGGCACCTGTTCACCAGTGTAAGTATCTTTGTTCCATCCCCAGAGCCCCCATGAACAGCCAGGCACAGGGGCACATTCCCCTCACCCCAGCACCCTTGGGGTGATCCTTCAGTGTGTTCAAATACCCCAGGCCTCCAGGAGACACACCATCTCCTGATGCAATTTGGCAATGTTGATTAACAGGGGACAGAGCAGATGCCCTTCCTCTACTCCTCAATTTATACAGAATCCAGCATTCCCTTATTGAGGACACCAGGTGCTGAGTTTCTCTTCTTTTATTTTAATATTTATCAATTTAACTTATGTGTACATTATGATGATAGTTTTGTGAAAATAAATAGTGAAAATCAAATACATTTAACCCATGACAAAATTCCACAAAGATGTCCAACTGTAAATTTAAAATGATGAGCACACTCTATATGGAGATTGTTTTAAATGCTAGTACCACAGGAAGTAGTATTGAAGAGTTTCTCTTCTTTCCTTAGATTTGTGTTTGTGTGTGCACTCGTGTGCATGCATGTATAATGAAATCGAGTGCATGTGTGTGTGTTTAATGTATTCTAGTGACTTGGCTGTCCAGATACTTCTGTCTATAGACAATAATTCTCCCACCTTCCAGACTCCCAAATAACTTCAACTACTGACACACATGCCGCTGTGCCTGTGAAGATGGAAATTTCAGCAACTTTGTTGATTAATTCTACCATTTATCTCCCTTCTAGTCTATCTATATTGATTAACTTTAGCCTTTATTGTGAGTCGTATTGTCTATTTAGTTCTAGGACAAGTACTTTTTACATGTATGGAAGACAATTTGATGGGCTTTCCTTGTGTAGGGTCTCAGATGAATTTTCTCATTTTCAGTCGAATTCAGTTGAGCTCTGGATCACAGTGAAGGCATTTTTAACAATTGGATGCTCCATAGCCTTGCTTTTATGTGTCCTTAAACAATTCAGAACAGAGAACCCTTGGGTTTCCAGCTACAGTCACATAACTCTAAGGCAACTCTTTCCCTAGGAGTCTAACAGCGGCCCTGGGTCCACAAGAGCAGGACTTCTGGCTGCTGTTCCGGGGTCTCATCCAGGCCCTCAGTGAGCTCTGTGCATCACTCAGCAGCCTCTTCTTGCTCTGCACATTTCTCTAGAGTTCCTTCACCTTATTCATTCTCCTGACACCTCAGTGGTAGATTCACACTAGAAGATTGAGCCTGGCTTGGGTGAATCTCCAAAAGTCTTTCTCTAGTGTTATCCTTACTTCACCTTTGGTCTACTTCAATATCTGTATTAATTTTACACCCTGGTGTCTCATATTCTTGATTATTTCTCCCAATGAATCACCTGCTGTGTTTAGATGTCCTTTTTCTCTCTTACCATCTGTAAAATTTGCCAAGTAATAACCAGGCATAATTGTGCTATTCTTTGTTTGTTGTTTTGTTTTGGTTTTGTTTTCTAATCTCTTAGTGATCTGAAAATTTTGTATCATATATGTTATTCCCTTTGTCTTTTAAAGCAGAAGGCTATATCCATTCTGTGACATACTATCAAGTCCAGAAGTTGAATTTCACAGTAAAAGGACTCAAAATGCCCCCAATCCATTGCCTTTTCTGCCCCTTTTACCACTCTGACTTCAGGCCCATGATTTCACCCATCATCACCCACATTGCCCTATGTGGTCCTTTTCACAAAGGTTCTAGGCGTGGTCGTCTTTCAAGGCCTGAACAAGAATGTTCTTCTAGTTAGTTGCCTGGTTTAGTTGCTGTTATTCTTCTTTCCTGACGACGCTATCTAATATCAAAAACCCCATGTCTACCAAAACTTCCTATTTTGTCTGAGTCAGTTTTCTCTATAGAACACATCACTATCAAACCATAAGATAAAATACATAGGTACACGTGGTATATAAGGCCCTTTAGCAGTTAGTGACAATGACAACTCCATAATGTCCTTCATTTTATTTATGGCTTTATTCAGTGTTTAGTAGAACTTGCAAAATAAATTAGTTATTCTAATTTTTTATTAAAACAAATGCAATTATATATTATTCTATACATACACATGGTTTTTTTAAATTGTAGGGTTTTAAAAAATATTTTTTTTCTTTTTCAAAATTTTTTTTAAATCAAGGCACAGGGCGTGGGTGAAAAAATATTTTTATTTATTTTGCAAGCAGCGAGATAGAAAAGAGAGATGGAGAGAATGGGCACTCCAGGCCTTGTGAATGGATTCCAGAAGCACACTCTGCTCTGTGCACCTGGCTTCATGTGGGTGTTTGGGAATAGAACTCGGGTCATACGGCTTTGCTGCCCCAATACACATAGCTTTGTACTTTTCACTAAGTATATGTAGAAACTGAGTCAATCAATATAAGGAATTGTGTTTGTTTGAGAATTACAGACTCATTTTTCTGTCCATGATCAAATTTTAAGCTGATCTTAAAGGACACAGGACCTTACTCAGCATTAACTATGAGATGTGGAAAGGAATTCTCAGAAGGAAGTTGACGAATCACAGAAACATGAAGCCTGGTGCTGTGCTCATGAAAGAGTAGAACCAGAGCCATAAAGTGCCAAGTAATAAGGCCTCAAATAGCAGCTGAGCAAAATTTAATAACGTGAGAGAAAGAAGTTTAAAGAAAACCAGCATCAAAACCCTAGCTACAGCTACTCCTTCATGTTAAACATTCTTGATGCTATTCAATTTTAAATATTAAAAAAACCCTAGTTCCTGGAACAGATTAGCCTGTGCTCAAAACACAAATAACTATTATATATTGTGAACCTCTAGTTCCTGTTATCGTCATCTTCATCAAACTTGTCAAAGCATTCCTTGGAATCTCTGGAACAAAAAAATGGAAAGAACATTTCTAATCATAGTTACTTCTTAGAATTCTACTGTCCTTTGAGGTATCTGAAACCACAGAATTACCATATCATGGAGGAATAGGTTTAAATAGTATGAAAATGACCCACTGAAGGTCATCTGCTCCTTACTCCTCTGGTCTTCCAGTGGGAAACAAGGTAATATTTCTTATATTCTTTCTCATACAATATGTACTTATAAAACTATTTGAAATCTATTATATTCCTCTGCATAATAAAAATTAAAATATTTCTAAAGGTTCCAATACCAATGTTGTATAAATTGTTTAATATTTTTGAATTTATACAAACTTGTGATTTACCTTTTTTAATTCTTAAAACAGTTACTACTTAGACAAGAGAAGCCTTATTGAGAGAGTAGCTTGAAGTGTTGAGGTCAAATTTTGAAGTTTGGAGTAAAATAATCTGGTTTCTGGAAATCCCACAACTGCTTATTTTGTGTCCAGTGGACCACTTTCTTCATCTTGGGATTAAAGAAGAAAAAAAATGGCTATATTACCTACTTTCTGATGATTACAAATGATACTATAAAATGTCTAGCACAGTTATTATTCTGTAATAGTTTCTTAATAAATACAGTTATGAAATTTACTTTTCAGTAAATTTAGGATATACCTAATTACAAATTATCATTTTAAATATATTTTTCAAAATGAATTTTTACTATGTATACTAAGGTGTAAAATACATAAAAAGATACTGGAAATTGATGATTTTCATTTTTAAGTTCACTCAGCAGGGTGGTAAGAGATTGATTTATTGGGGGGAGGTCTAATCCTTGAAGATTTCTGTATAGCCATAGGATAAGAGGTTGCTGTAACAGAGACTGACCTCAAAGACTGTGTGCTCTAGTCACATTTGTGGGTGTGGTAGATGATGTTTCGGGGTACCCTGTGGCTATCAGGGATCAATGAGTCAGCAGGACTTCTGATTCCTAGTCTGATATTACCTCCATCTGCTACTTCTTGTAGGGGAGCCTGTGTGTGCCTGGGTCACTTGCACTGATTTTGAAGGAGAGCTCCTGACCTGGGGATATAGCTCAGTGGGTAGAGTGCTTGCTACTCAGACAGGAGGACCTAGGTTTGAATTCCAAGTACCCAAAGCATGGTGGTGCTTGACTATAACCCCAGTGCTGGGGTGGAGTAGAGACAGAAAAGCCCACGAGTTAGCTAATCTAACCAAATTGGTGAGTTCAATGAGAGACTCAAAGCATGAGGTGGAGATGGTAAGCGATACAGGAAGACACCTGATGTTGACTTCTGGCCTCCAGATGTGCAGATGCAGACACACACACACACACACACACACACACACACACACACACACACACACACACACCAAGGAGGAGCCCCTGATATTTTGTCTTTCTGATGATTATTTTTCACAAAATGTTCCTCTGGGGATACTCATCCAAGGAATTCACTGTATCGGAATGAACCTTCCACATTTTAGAAAACCCAGCTTTAATGTATGCCTATTGACAAATGTCTGATAATAAATTGTGATATTTATCATCATGAAATTCTCAGAAGTATCTGATTTCATTCATCTACACTGCATTTTCCTAATCATTTGGCATAAAAATAAATAAATGAGTGGCAGTATGTGTCATTTTTCAGAGACAAAGTGTATTATTGATTTTCTATACATGTTTCTACAGAGCCGAATAACCATGAAGTTCTTTATCTTTTCCTGCCTGGTGGCTGTTGCCCTGGCTAAGCATGTAAGTACTCATGGTTACGGAATGATTTTGGCTCCCATAAGCTCTCTGGAGGAGTGAGCCCTTACTACACACAAACGGCACAGACCTTGGCAGCCATGAGCAGTGACTATGTGTTGTGGACTTGTAATCTTTAATCAGGGATGATATTGATCTTTGCTTCTGTGACCCATCTGGAGCCCATCATTCTATGACGTGCCATTGATGGGTGCCACGGAGGAGGGGGAGAGAGTCCCTTCCCCTCTACGAGGTTTCTGGAAATGTCTTCCTATTCTGTTGCATGTCCCTGAAGGGGAAGAAAGCTCCACCACTATGATATGGAATTCCAAAGCTCACTGACAATGACTGGTAGAATTTTTGCCATTCTTGATAAAAAAAAAATACCTTAAAAATCATGATGACAAAAGAGAAAATAAGGGTGGGGAGTTTGTAGCTCTGGATTTGAGTGTGATTTATTTGACAAAATGTCAGCTGAGGACATGATGATATTTGTCTCATGAAACACTAAGGCTGTAACAGGCTACCTAACGAGGTATGTTTTAAGCACTGATATTGATACTACAGTATATAATATTCATCATACATACATTGAATATTACACAGTAAAGTGTCAGTGAGTTTAGCCTCTCCGCATCGTTCCCACCTTCCTCTTGAAGACACATACACGCCCACCTCCATCTAAACCAAAACTCACTGTCGTGTGAACAAGTTGATGTAAATCAAACGGATGCTTTGACAGTATTACACAGGTTCAGGAATTCTTTCTTTTTCTTGAGTAGTTAACCTAACTACTGTTTTTAATATAAAATTACCCAGGTCAAAAGATCAGCAAATGCTAGACTGAAGCACTCAAAAGTCATTGCTCAGCATTTCCCTGGGAACTTCAGAGTAACGACAGATAATTTCTCAAAGAAAACCCCATTACAATCACTTTTTCCAAGAAGTGGGCTTGGATTTAAGTTCTGTTTTCATTATTCACTGGAGACACAGCTACACCTTAGCTAACATGTGCTTGTTTTTTTTATTTATTCAGGTCATAAAGCAACACTCTTCCTCCTCCAATGAGGTACGTTGTTTCACTCTAAAGGTATCTACCTAATACTACATCATATGTCCTTGCTCAGTCTCATTTCTGGGATCTGTAACACAAGAAATATAAAATCATGGAAAATTTGAGGTTCAGGCATTATTAAAAAATCATGAGGAGAATAAACTAAAATAGACTACAATTAAAATGTGCCAACATTATACCTGTGAGCTTTTCAACTTGCTGACACAGTAGATATTCAATAATTAGTATAGGAAAAGTGATGAGCATCTATGCAAAATTTGAATTTCTTTTTGCTCAGGCCCAATAACAGACACAGCAATCTCCTTTAATAATGCCAAATGAATTGTTATGATCTCCTGCTATGTATTTCATTTTAAAATCAAATAAACAAAAAACACAACACAGAAGACAAAATTGTGCCATCCCTCTCTGCTTCTAGTGTTTCCAAAGTCATTACTATAAAACTTGTTTACTATCAAATCAGTGTGGATTGATAATTCATTGGGAAATGTCAATTAAAGATTCATCAGTAAGTAATGAAAATACATCATTTCTTCCTCTTAGGAACCTGCCAACATCTTCCCAGAAGTAAGTCATCATTTCTCATATTAAATATATTTTGAAGTTTTTTTTTCAATTTTAGGAAGTTTTAAATTTCATTTTTTTATTATTTTCCAGAAGTTTAAGCAGGACAATGTGTTCTTCCAAACAAGTCAGGTAAAATTCATTTATTAATCTCTGTGTTGATTAATGAGGTATATTTTCTTACTTACAAGTTATTTTCTCATTTGCCATAGGATTATTATTTTTTTAATCTTTGAACTTAAAATATGTGATTTCTATTGTCTTCATTATGCATTAAGCAGCAATGTGAAAAGGAATATTTATGATTTATTTTGAACCATATTTTCTAGCTGTTGTTATGTCTACAAACTAGTTATTATTATTACCCATAACATTTTCACCTTCCCAGTTTTAGACTTCTTGAACTATCATTTTATATTTTGTAAAGATTAGTTAACTTCGAGAAATGAGTGGGTATCTGTCGCAGTCAGCCACACACCACTGGGATGAATCTCCAAACCAGGCACAGTTTAAGGGAGGAAACGATTTATTCGAGCTACAGATCCAGGAGAAGTCCCATAAAAGTGAAAGAGGCTGGTCACTTTTCACAGGTCTGAGCAGAAAGAGAAACCCATCACCTACACCACACACACACACAACAGGGAACAGGCAGGAGGGCCAAGGAGAGAATTTCTTCCCCTTTATATAGTCTTAGGGTGGGGTCTTGCAATTCCATCCCAGACTTAATGGCTTCCTGAGTCTGTAATTTCCTTCCTGCACTGCCCACACAGGAAAGGATGTTTCCTTCTAGCTCCTTTGAGCTTCCTTACATCTTGCCCCTTGCAGAGAAGCTGCCTTCCTGTAAACATCCTCAGAAACCCACCCACGATTACTTGAAAGGTCAAGTTGACAACAAAACTTAACCATCACAGTATCCTGTTAAAAAAGGATTAAAGTTAACCTTGATTTTGTTTTGGAATGGAGACTTGATCCAAATTCCATTAGCTGGAAAACCCTTCTTGGCAAATTTGATGTTTTGTATAAGTTTGAGCAAATTTGAAATTATCGTAGTTGACCAGTATGCACAATTTTAAGGAAATTGAGGATGAGTAAAGGCACTTGTCTCAATTCAGTGATCAATTTACTCAAAGATTATTAATGTATATAGAAACCAACTAACCTGTTTTCCCATGTAGCTCCCAGAAGCAGTAGGGATCCGCTCCTTTTGTGACTCTAATTACTTAGCTGCTATTTGATCTTTTAATTTTTGAAAGATGTATTCCAGAATTTGAAGTTCTAAACTTAAATTTACTTTTAATATAAACTTTACATGATGTCTACTCAAGTTATAGGTTTGATGCCCTAATTTTGTGTTTTTCTAACATTTAATGATAATTTCTTAAAAGAAATCTTAGATACTGCCTAAATCAATTATCTGGATATTCATCCATCGATATTCACTGAGGAATGACTATACCTGAGACCTTACTCTAGGCTCTGGACGGTAACAACGAGTACAGCCAGGACCCCTCCCTCATGAAGCCTACATTTCAGTTGACTCCTGACAGTATATCTATCACCAACTGGAAAATTTCTATACAAAACAATAAAGGGAAAATAAAGTCGTTATCACACTTCCTTCTATGGAAACCAAGTTTTCGCTTTACATTTAGTAGACTGTGTTTAATATACAACTTTTAAAGTAATGTATCTCGTGGTTTTTAACTAGGAAGCCCACAGAATAGATGAAATGGTGGAACATTTAATTGTCAGTCCTTATACGTAACATTAAGTATCACTAGTATCATGGTATATTTGAAGCATTCCTCCTTAAAGAAGCCATGAGGTGCTATCTCTGGCCTTTAAGCTCTCAATGTGATTCTCCCTCCATCACTGTTACATTCCCGAGTCTGCCATGGCTCTCCCAGCCCTGTGGAGATACTCCCATTTCAATAACTGATCAGATGGATTTTTCTGGTTGTTTTCCAAATATGACTAATAGTAATTGCCTAATGAATCCTTCTGAATCCTTCATACTTAAAGTACCATAGCTCATTCATATAGGATGTACATAAAAAAGCTAGTTCTCAAAGAATCATCTTGAGAATGACATGTGTGTCACCAATATTTTTATTTTTACTTTTGTCTATCCAGGAACCCTCCAGCAGTTCATCTAGTGAGGTAAGAGAATGTTTTTTATGCCTGACTTTCAAGAAGCAATGGTTTTTCAATAGTGTTCTGCAATGATATGATATTCCCTAATAATGCACATCTAAATCGTCAAGAGAAGAAAATGGAAAAAAAAACATGCACTTGACTCAAAAGCTATTTTGCTGTGGCTGATAATGACTCAGTTCATTTAAAAAGCTTGATTCATTCTATCCTGTTTGCTGTCGTATATGGGACTCCATGAGACACTGACTAAATTTAAACTTGTCCAAAAAAAAAAAAGGGTGTAAGTTATCTTAACCATAGTTTTACTTTGGGAGCATTCTTCTTAAATCAGAGGCTCATAGATATGCAGGCCCTGAAAAAAAAAAGCTACAACTGTAAAATCTACTGCCCCAGGATACATCTGCTGAATCAAAAACTCTGGGTTGGACTAAAAAAAATGAGTATTTTCTAAATCCTGGAGGTGGCACAACCCTGGAGGGGGCGCTGATGCATTGAGAAGCATTTGAAGGGCGCTGGTAGAAAGTTTGTTAGAAATTAATGTAGGTCACCATCACTTACGTAGTATTGGTGAGAAGAGCAGGGCTGGACAGAAGGTGTCTTCAAAGAGCAGGCTTAGAGTCATGGGCCAACCCAGAGCCTCGTGACCTCGGAAAACACCTAGATTCTTCATAGCCCATCCTTAAGGTTTAAACCTCAACCATTCCTCAACAACTGTATCTCTCCATCTCGAACTGAGAGCCTCGGCCACATCTTTCATTTCATCAAAGATCCCATGAGACTTGCCTCACCTCTCTCTCTCCCTCTACCTCTCCCTCTTCTTCTCCTCTCTCTGTCTCTCTGTCTCTCTGTCTCTCTCTCTGTCTCTCTTCAAATAGTCTCAATCTGTAGCCAAAGCAGGCTTGGAAAACTCACTATGTAGCCAGCCAGGTGGGCCTCAAACTCACAGAAATTCTCCTGCTTCAGTCTCCCAAGTGCTAAGATTATGGCATAAACTACCATACCTTACCAGTTTATTCTAATCCCTTTCTGATACTCCAGGCATAGAACGCGAAATTGTCTGAAAATGTGGGATTAATAAAGTGTTAAAATTACAATCAATTATCAGTCATGATATGATTTAACATACATGTCAAAAATAAATATGGCATTATAGATTAAATTTAGAAATGCACAGAAAGGATAAAAAAGATTAAGAGAGTTCTAACATTAAAACTATTTAATTCTAAAGAGCTTAATACCTTAGTATGAATTGTTTGGCCTTTGAATATTTAAATCTTTGACTTTAACTGTCTATTAAAATAATTTAGAGATAACTATTTCTGTACCACTCGTGTAAAGCTGTTATTATGTCCTTTTTGCCTTTAGGAATCTGCTGAGGCTGTTAATGAAGTAAGTGGTCATAATAACTTAACTTCATAATAAGATTAAGTTGATGTTATGAGTAATATTCTAATTTTGTATTTCTTAAAAATGCACTGTTTTAGCAGAAAAGTGTACAGATTGAGGCACAAAAGGTTGGCCTGAAACAGCTGGCGGTAAGTTTCCCATCAAGGTTACTTCAAGTAAAAGAAGACATTTTTGTAAGCTTTCTCTTCCAGATAATCCCAACATTTCTTCTCAAAAAATATTCAACACCAAATTTATAATAATTACTTTTAACTATCAATTCCCTGACATATAAATACTACCCTAGTAAACAGCGTTATCTTTTCATAAAAATGAACAATCCAAAAAATAGAAGAATTACAAACATCAGAAAAATATTTTTAAATTTAACTGGATTTACCTGAGTAGCGCTGCAATCACATTGTCAGGCACTTTCTCTTTGCAGTAAAATGTGGATTGATGAGTTAAGATCACCTGGCTGAAAACATTCTCACCTACTGAAAGATCACTTCCTGTAGAATTCTAAATGAGCCAGGTGATGTCCTCAAATCTAATGTCCGCTGAACCACTTTTATCATGGATTATACATTAAAATGTTTTTGCTTGGTCAAGCAGGCATAATGTATATATTATCTATACAATTTTAATTTATTTGATTTCACACCGAGGAGCTCAATCCTTAGCGAATAACCTGTACTCAGACATTTCTACATTTATTTGCTTCTAGGAAAAAATCAAGCAACTCTGCCAAGAACTTTACATTCCTCAACTTTGCCAGGCTGTCTACCAACAGCAGGCCCTTGTGAACCCATGGGCTCAAATCAAGACAACCCATAATGCTGCCATTCTGGTGAGCACTGCGTTGAATTTTGTCCGTGTTTTCGGCTTTACTTTCATTTTTTAAAAACATATAATTAACTGAGGGAAATGTTCTCATCGTTTTAAACAGGAAAAGGAAAACTAATTTCAATAACACTTTCTAGAACATAGATTAAATCAAATCATATAGACAGATTATGATTTCAAAACACTACTTATAATTATCAGAAAAGTAATGTACAACTGTCATAAGTATGCATTAATAATATGTCATTTGGCTTTATTCTTAAGTCTCTGAGGTAGGGAATGCCATCTTCATTATAAAAGTTATAAAAAAAATCAAATCAGTCTCTAAAGCTCTACTAATAGGTCCCACCCTGCTTCATAAAGCATTTTAGGCTTGGGAGGCTTTTCCAGACAGGAACAGTGACAGTGCCTTAACCAGAGGGCAGGAAGCCAGGGCTTGATTATAACTTGATATTTGAAGTCAGAAGTCAGGGGATTCCACTGCATGCCCTCCAGAAGTGACCTTGGGCCTGAATTCTTGGCTGGGAATGAATTTTCTCTGGGGCCCTGAGTGCTGAGATACAACTTGGTTATAACATCTGTACTATTGGTTACAAGGCCAGATGACCAAGAAACATCCACGTTAAAGCCAGCGCCCATCTGCAATTATGTCCAGCAGGTGGCAGAGTTGGGAAACAGAGACTTGAGATGTACTAGATGGTCAGTGAGCAGCTGACCAACAAATCATCACATTAATAGTCTCCTCACATGAAGTCCTGACCCTGGGGGAAATACAGGGTTCACTCAGCTAATTTCCTTCCATGATTCATGACTTATGTTCACTACAATGATAGGTAACACATGGAAAACACACATCCCACTCCATGTAAGTGAATTTCCTGGGGATTTGTTCCTCTGCCTGGTGAATCCAGCTGTAGAAGCAGCAAGGTCCACAGAGGAGAGATTTCCAAGTGATGTGATCCTTCACGCACAGCACAGTGCTGACCATTCTTGCTAATTACAGTGGGCAATATCTAATAATTAAACATGAACCAAGACGGCATGACAGAAATGAAGTTAGTAAGCAGAAGTCTGAGCTCTCGCTCTGTGAGTGATTTTAGCACTCTTTTTAAAAATAATTAGGACTCTCAAGTACACAACCAATGTGAAGTTGCTGAAGCGATTTCTTTTGGCAGATCAAACTACAGAAATCCAATTTTAGATTTCATATATGAAAAAGTGAAATGATTTTAGTGTAAATAAAATGGAATGTGATATACCAATAACATATCACCATCTTCTTAAAGACTAATTCAATCTTAATCCCTTACTCTAGAAAGAGTAAAAATGATTTTACCACTTCCCAAGCTTTGATCATAGAATTTGCATCTTCCTCAAAGACCACACTTACCCACGGTGTTCTGTCTTTGCCACTCATCAAGTCAGTGTCTTTGACGTATGACGTGATGTTCTGAGGTCTCCTTGACAAGAGTCGATGTCATGGTTCAGGTGTAGATTGATTATGCTGCACACACACAAAAAAAATAGAAGATACTTTGGTGACAGTTTTACAGATAACACATTTGGGTTTTCACTCATTTCCTTGACTTTTTGTTCTGTGGTTAGGGTCAGTCACTTTTTCAATAAAATACTTTTGTTTGGCTAAAAGTAAATTTCAGCTGCTGGCAGGTGGCAAATATGCAATTTTGCTTCATTTTATTAATTTATTGCCATCAATAAAATGGTTTTTTTCAGATTTCTTTTAAATAAATGATACCAACTGAATATTATTATTCCCAAATTAAAGTTTCCTGAACTTTTAACTTACATAAGTATATAAAAATGTTATAGTTTTATTTATCACATATCCATACACAGTGGTCTACATTTTTATATGACAATTTTTTAACAACTACATTCTAACCCTAAACTATATAGAACAATATTTCTGTGTATGAAAAGAATTCTTTTTATATTGCTGCTACAAAAAGCTATAGGATTTTTTTTAAAGCTTCAATTGAAGTAAATTATCTCAAGAAAGGGACTTTATAATCAGGCCATAAAATTTAAACTTGTTTTTTTTTTGTTTTGTTTTTATATAGAAGAAAGATGACGACTCCTCTGAGGTAAGGTGCTTTCCCTTGAAAACAATTATTGGCTCCCAGTACCAGCTTCTAAATTCTGCGCTAGACTGCTTTAGAATTTTTTTTATTATTATGGGTATAAAGTTAAAGTTATAGCATCAGAGAAAATTAAAAATAAAATGTGGCAATGATAAAAATCAATGATGGAGCAGACTGAAGCAGAAACTTCCAAAATTATCACAAGAGATATGTGCATGACTAGATCGTAACAAACATTCGCTAGGGTCACTGAATAATGAGATTATTAGCTCATGAGTTGTGGTGTCTGGCCTCAGGTTTGAAAACAGAGATAAGAAGAATCCATTGCATGCTTCCAAACAAGGAATCGAGTTCCCACATTTAGTGCTGGGGTTCAAGCATTTTGCTATGACGTCACAAAACATGTCCAAGGACACCCTAAACATCCCCTAAGGATCTGCCTGCTTTGATTCCCTTGTATTTCACTTATAAAAATAAAAGTTAAGAGAACATGAAAGAAAGTAATGTTTTCATGTATATGAACTTAAAGTGTATTATTTACTTTTCTTTCATAAGGACTCTACCAACATCTCCCTGGAGGTAAGTCACAACCAACCCTACAACTGATTTTAGATTGTAAAGTGGTGACTATTTATTGAGCATGAATGTGTGTAGGACTCAGCCGACGAAGTTAAGTTATTTCTCCTGAGAAATGAAGATCCTAGGGTTCAGTCTCAATTCTTATACATTCAGAGCTGCTTAATTAACCAAATATGTTTTCTGAAACTTACTCAAATGCAAATGGTACATAAAGATTATTCAAAGCACATGTGTGAATATTTTCACCCACAAATACCTATTGTGTAAGTGCAATAAACCAATAGTATGAAACTGGTTTTTAATATGCTAATGAAACTGAACATGAAACTTTTATTTATTTTCATAGCACGAAGTTAGTAGGCATTATAACATTCCAGATCTTGGGGATACAAAATGAGTAAAGAACCAATTTTTATTCAGATAGAACATGTGTTCTTCCATGACTGACCACATCAGACACAATTCAAACAGTGAAAATAAACAATAAATCTCATCATGAAGGAAGTTATAGTTTTATGTATTATTGAAGAGAAATTTGGTATCAATAAAGTAATGAATTCATTGTGCTTTATTCTTTCTTTCATTAAGGAAATCTTGAAGAAGATTATTGATGTGGTAAGAGCTTTTCCTTATACCCAATTGTATTTTACTTAAAATGTTTAAAATTGGAAAAAGTGGGCTGGCAAGACAGCTCAGTGGTTAATGCGCTTGCCTACAAAACCTAAAGACCAGAGTTTGATTCCCCAGAGCCCACTTAAAGCCAAATGCATTAAAGGGGCGAAAGCATCTGGAGTTTATTTACAGTGGCCAGGTGTCCTGGCTCAACCATTCTCTCTGCTTATAAATAAATAACAATATTAAAATAAAAACAATACTAGCAACTTATTTTTAAAAATCGGAAGAAGGGGCATGCTTTGAAATTTCCTCTTTTGATAAACCAGAAAGAAAGATATCATTTTAGTTTCATAAAACCAAGTTTTATTTGGCTTTTATTTTGCTTTTCATTTTTAATTGTTCTAAATTCTCTCAATTAAGCATGTACATCTACTTACATTCATCTACAGTTCCTGTCTAACATTGATTTTTAAAGGTAGAATTTTAAAAATATTTTGAAGAAAAAAAAATTTTTTGTTTACCTTTCTTGGCCTGTCTCAGAGAAGATCATGTCAGTGATTTGAAATAATCCATGATCCTATCCTACAGTCTTTTGAAATTGCCACAGATTCATTTGGCTCTTATCAGATTTTAATTCCTTGTTTAAATTTTCCAGGATGTTTCTGGAGCTTATCTAGTGAGGTCAATCAACGACCCTTCCTTTTAACTCAAAGAGACAACCTGTCCACCTAGAAATGCCACACAACCGTGTACACAACAAGGACCGTCTGTCCAGGAAGCTCTCTGTGTCTTTGCTGATATCATTCTGCAATGTCAGAGATGCTAAGAAAGCCTGAGCACCTGAATTGGAGTCAGAGGTTCCAGAGAACGCAGTCTTAGTCTATCTGGCCCCAAAGATCAGCCATGAACAAATGAATTATGAGAGACCACCATAGTTGTTTAAAACTGCCTTCCTTGCCTCCTAACATTAAAAATGGCATTTTTTTCTCACACATACATGTGAGTTTATGAATTAATTATAAAGTCTTCACTTTTCTAGTTCCCTCTAAACCCATAAAATATTTACAGTGCTTTTTTTATATGAGAAAAAATTAATTGGCTGAGGTCTTCTTGGGCTAATTTAAAGGTTATCTAAGTAGCTAATGTTACAATCCACCACTTTCAGTCCAACTCTTTTTTTGAAACTCGGAAAAGATTAAAAGCGATCATTAACATTTTTCTTTCTTTTAGGTCAAGATCAGCCAAGTTAGCCAGCTTGCCTTCCCCCAGGCCGTCCAGGCTATTCATCCTCAGCAGTTTGCTGTGCAGCCCTGGAATGTCTATCCTTATGCTCCCTTTGTGGTAGGTGTTTGTTTAAAATTTATGATGATTGTTTCTTTTTTGAAAAAAAAAAGATATAGTGAAAAAAACAAGTAATTCCAAGTTTTCACAGAGAAATGGAATCACATTTAGAGTGTCAAGGCCCATAGTAAAATGAAACTGACATGATTCAATTATAACAACTTATCAGCATAGCAACCACCAAGCTCCACACTTTTATGGAATTTTTATTTTCTAAACTCAGTGCTGCTTGGAAAGTGATAAAATCCATCACCTTTAGAGAGATAGCTTTCTCTTTATTTCTATGAGAAGTGAGTGAGGTAGGAAGATACTGATACTGCTAGTTTGGTTTTACAAAATAATCTGAAATTTAAAGGAACAGAACATATTTCCCAAGCAAGACATCAGAGCTCCTTCATTTGACTTTTGCCTCTGACCGAAGATGCTTTTTGCCCCTAATACTAGGAGTAAATGGTAAAATTTTTAAAAACATGCAATTTTACTATAAATATTAATTATTCTACATCATAAGTCTGGATAATAGTTCTTGCTTTTATTTTGGGGATGTACTTGTGTTTCCTAAGTAGGCAAGTAAAGGGACTTTATTATAGAAAATAATAGTTATCACTGAGGTTTCCATGTGAGATGCTGGGAAACTATGCAAGTGAGAGGTAGACATCCTGTGTGTCATTTCTTTACCTTGCAGAGGAACTTCTAAGATTCTTAAACTACCTGCAGCAGCCTGAGCTTGGGTAAGTGCCTTTGGCCTGGGCCTCACGTATCGGTTGATCCTCAGTACAACACACAGCAGCAGAGAAAAATCACACATGCTATCTAGTGATATTTTACATCAGCATTTCATTGAAAATATTTTAACGTTTGCTACACATTTTTAGTACAAAGGGCCACTATCTGTGCAATTTGTATGCATATACAGGTTTTCAAATACCTAAAAACAAAAGGTAGAAAGTTTCTTTTGTAGAAAGGGGTCCAGTCAGACAAAAGTAATAGCAACTGGAGGAGAACCCTTCCAAACCAGAACGGTCATATTCGTTAACACTTGATCTTTTCCTTTTTCTTTTCACACAGAATATCTTCAGGGAAAACATTTCTATCTTTATGCAAAGATGGATGGATATGAAGACTTATTTCTACTTTAATTTTATTTAGAAAATTTAGGCTACATAGAATAAAATTTCCTTCCTCTAATGCTAATTACTTGTCTCTGACCAACCTCCTATACATCTGGCAGGCTGGTATCATCACAACTGACTTCATTTATTCTTTAAATATTTTATAATTGCTTACTCTGAGTCTTACGATATGGTAGATTTAATAGGTAGAATAAACTACTGACCAAACCACCGTTAGCTTCAGCCTAGTAGAAACGCACTTACAAAGACATTTAATAGGAACAAAGTTAGACTTATATAAATGATATTGTTGTAGAATGAAGAAGTAAAATAATGGATCAGTTTAAAACCTGAACCACCAGGAGACCCAGAAATAAAGAAATCAAAGCACTATAAGAAGAAGATTTTAAGGCAGATGTAAATGAAGTTGACATAATGCTTACAAAATGAAGCTTTAATTGGAAAGAATGCTAGTAATGTAGACTGTAAAGAATTTAATTTTTAGACAATTTTTTTTGAAAAAGACTGAAATTTTTTTAGGATATAATGCCATAGCTTTATACTGATTAAATTCTATCTGGAAATCAATGATAAATGTTTTGTTAAAACTTTTTGAGAATTATAAATACTTCTCAGTGGAACTGTAAGCATTAAATTGAACACCTTTTGTAAAATATGGGGACACGTTTAGCTATTTTCTACCACTACTGGTTTATGAGAAAATACTATTAAGAGTTGCTGTGTTGGTTTGGGGGAAACGTTAATTAGTATTCACTGAAAATAATTAAATTGGCTACCTTACCTGTTTGAAAGTTTTATGGATCGTATACATGTGCATATTAAGTAATCCAATATTTTCCTTTTATTTGTAGGCTTGAGTAGGAAATCACTTCTCCATAGCTTCCTCATCTATCACGGCATCTCCTACTGTCCACATTCCTGGCACACTTGTGGGAAAGACAACAATGTTGAGCCCAAAGAAGATTGTGTGGATAATTTTCTGAATTGAGGTTGTGTTGGATACGACAGATACAGATCGCAGTGTCGTAGTAACTATGTTGTTTAACTGAAGTCTTTTTATCGCTGTTTCTGAGATAAGAACCACACTGTGTCTTGCCAGAACAATAAAATTTCAAACGCACTTTTACTCTGTGATCTTTTGCCCCCAATTCTTCATACTTATGACAATGCCACTATTATTAGTATGAGCAGTTCTATGTAGACAAACTTTATCCCATCTTAGAGAGAATTGAAATAACTGTACATATGGGGCCTTTAGTTCCAAATATTCCTCTCATGAGAGATGTCTTTGAATTCTACAAATCTGTCAGCTTTAACCATTTCTGTACTAATGAGCCCAAATTCTTACGACATTTCAATTTGCTCCTACTCCCATCTCGCTATCAAAATGGGGAGGGGACAGGGAGGATGGCTCCGTAGTTAAAGACACTTGCTTGCAAAGCCCGCTGGCTCAAGTTTCATTGCAAAGCCACCCACCAAAAGTCTGATGTGAAAATCACTGCAAGCCTCCATCTGGTATTTGTTGTCATCCACAAGAGACACTGCAGAAATCCACCCCGAGTCTCCCCTGACCTCGACATAAATAGATTAATAGCAAGGCTCCAATCCCACCTGTCCCTGGCCCAGTAGTGAGCCAACAACCACTCCCTGTGAGGCAAGTCCATATCTAAGAACTAAACATTTTGCGAGTTTTGACCAGGAGTTTAGACGTCTTTCAATAAACATCAAATGCATATGATATACCAGGCATTTTTGTAGATGCTTTAAAGAAAAAGACACATGTGTATGCATGCGTGCGCACACACACACGTCTTCACTCTGTTCACATATCAGTCATTGAAGGATGACAACTGACAAGTGAGATGCCACAGGTGGTGACCGGAGAAACTAAGGCAAAACTAGCAGAGCGATGGAAGGCTGTCGCAGGCATGGTGGTGACCGCCAGCAGTTGTGCAGGGTGGAGGGAGTTGTGGGAACACAGTACCAGAACTGGTTCTGTTCCAATTTACCATGGATGATGGAGGAGGGCCAGAGGCCCCATCCCTTGTGTGTTAGGGAGGGGGAGACATTGTCTGCCCTGGTGTAGTCACGGGTAAGACTCTTGTGAGCTACTAAATACCCCAGTTAAACTCAATGAGTCACACCCACACACAAGAGAAAAAGACATCTAAATAGATGGTGCAGGCCTTTAATCCCAGCACTCAGAAGGCAGAGGTCGGAGGATCGCCATGAGTTTGAGGCCACCCTGAGACTCCATAGTGAATTCCAGGTCAGCCTGGGCTAGAGTGAGACCCTACCTCGAAAAACCAAAAAATAAAAATTAAAAACAGAAGAGGGTATAGTTGGGAAGCAGAGGTTTAGTAGTGAAAACAAGAATAGAGGCAAGACGATACGAGAGGACTATAATCAAAATACATTTCCACCCAACACTAAAGTGGATGAAAGCACACCCATGCAGGCTCAGGGAATTTTCTGGAAGATCGGGTGGAAAGATTATAAGAGCCACAGTGTGGGAGGGAATACTGAGAGGCATCCCCCTCCCATTACTGACCGCTGCTCTCACAATCCATGGTGAATACCAGCATCCCACTGAGGGGGCCTCAGAGCAATGGGGACAGGGAGGAGGGACATGATGTACCTACACAAATGTCCACACTAAGCTCCCAACTAATAAATGACACATCATATGCATACATAAAATTGTCAAGAAAAGTTTTTTAAAGATTTTCAAAAGGAAGAAGGAGGAAGAAGAAGAGGAAGAAGAAGGAGGAGGAGGAAGAAGAAGGACAAGAAGAAGAAGAAGAAAGGGGAGGGGAAGGAGGAGGAAGAGGATGGAGGGGGAGGGGGCGAAGGGAAGGAGGGAGAAGGAGAGGAGAAGGAGGAGGGGGGAGGACGATGAGGATGACAATACAAGCAACTTCATTGGGCCAAACACCTAGAGAGAACAAAGTGCTGAGCGTGTTGTGAGAAGACTGGAAGACGCAAAAACCTGACAAAGAAAAGCACGAGAGAGGAGGGCAGGGAGTCAATTATTCCAGCCTTGCACCTTGGACCCAGTACTTGGTCATCAAGCATTATTTGAGACACAAATCTTTCCCTGGGAGGCAGAGGAAGGAGGTTCACTGTGAATTCCAGGCCACCCTGAGACTACATAGTGAATTCCAGGTCATCTTGGGCTAGAGTGAAACCCTACCTCAAAAAAGAAAAAAAAAATCTTTGTATGGTGAGATATTTTGGAGTGATGGAAACTGAAAGCCTGTGGGTATTTGAATTAGCTGACCACCTCTCATTCTGTTTTTGTTCCCTTAGACTTACGCACTGACCATTCTTAATATTTCTTAGCAGTTCATAGTGCCTTTCTGCCAATGCTCCCTGATCTTGGAAGTCCATAAAATCACCCGGACTTTGAGTTTCTGAAAAGAAAGAGAATAAAAAAATTTAACAATACAATTGTCCCTTCTATAAGATAGTGTTTCATAAACTTTGAAGGACAATCAAAACTACGTACAAAAATGTTCACTTATTGGAGTAAAATCCCACTCACTTTTCTCATCAAAACAGTTAATAGCATCATGGTTCTCAAGGTTTCGATAAAGTCCCCTCCACTTACTACAGGAACAGGATCTCCTTTCTCTGACAGACTCTTGGAAGCATCCAGCATACACAGCAGGATCCCAGTCCCACCCTTCTATAAACTGGCTTACGAATGGGCATTAACGCTCACTCTAATCTCAGAAACAGATAGCCCATGGTCAGGTTCCTTTTCTTCCATTTCGCTCCATACCAAAGAAAGCCTTTTTAATAAGAATGGCTATGGTGAAAGCAGCAACCATATTTATTACACCTGCACTTACAGAGCACCTACAATGTGCAGTTTAATGAATGTACATCATACCAGTTTTCACAACCACTTAAAAGCATGCGGTGAAGGAAATTGTAGCTTGTGTTCAATGACACTACTGTATTTGGTCTTTTGATTAAGTCTTAGTAGTTCTCATAAACCTCTTCCCTTGACCAATTCCTCAGCATATGTTACAATGACTATTTCTCATAGTACAGAAGTCCTACAGGCCTCTTACATCAGCTTCCTTACTGTTCATTAATATTTTCTATCATCCTTCCTGTCGTAGTCAGCCCTACATCACTGAGATGAATCTCCAAACCAGGCACAATTTGGGGGAGGAACATGTTTATTGAAACCATCAGATCCAGGGGAAATTAAGGAAAGGCTGGCTCCCTTTTACAGAAGCAAGCAGAGAGAGAAACAGCACCTCCAGAAACAAGCAAGCAAGCACACTGTAACTCAGTAATTCACAAAATGCAGAACTGCCAGACCTGGGGTTCCAGCTTTTCTTTTGCATATCTATCCCTAGTATTTTGCATCCAATTTAGAAAGGGCCAGTCCCCAGGAGGCCAGGCCAAAGTGACACTTCCTCCAGCCAGAAGCCTTGAGACAGTTAACAATTTAATAAACACAATTATAATAAATTCTATTAGGGGACATTTATTCAAAACTACCACACTCCCAACTGGAAAATCCCCATTATTCCACAGCCTGATAATGCCAAAATCTTTGGATGTTATACTGAATTTCTACCTATTTAAACTAATATAGCTATTTTTCTCTTAGCCATCTGTTTCCCAAATTAAAAATAATCATCTTGAATGACTTCATTCACTTGTATCTCTTTGGCATAGAATGTCCCCACGTAATTTCATATCTCATTACAAGTTGCATGTGGATATGGTCATAAATTTGAGCAAGGATATATTATTTAACATGCATTAGTGGATAATGAATACACTTCCAGAATTTAGACTCTAAGACTCATCAGAATCCAACTTTTCTCACTAGTGTAGGCTGGCATTATGACACTTTTTTCCCACTAATTACAGTAGTTTAAAAATAAAGAGAAGCAGGGTGTGGTGGCACATCCCTTTGATCCCAGCACTCAGGAGGCAGAGCTACATAGAAGGATCACCCTCAGTTCAAGGCCACCTTGAGACTACTTAGTAAATTGCAGGTCAGCCTGGGCGAGAGCAAGACCCTACTTCACAAAATAACAAGAACAGTAATAATGATAATAGAGCAAAGAGTTAAAAGTAAAACCATGGTAACTATTGAATTGCATAGATCCAATCCTTATAAAATTGCAGTGGCTCCTAGTTGAGTATTTGTCTCTAAATGAAATGCCATATATACTTCCACTGTGTGGAACTGGGCTGCCAACATAAAAATGCAGTTTCATATAATCTCATAATTCAACAGATGGTTCTAGAAGGGTGATGGGAAGGAAAAATGAAGAGAGCCCTCAGTGGAATGAAGTGGAAGGGAGAGGACATAGAGGAGAGATAACACCATGAAAATATGACCAATTCACCACGTGTTCATTTTTTAAAGTTCACGATAAAGATTATTATTAAAAAGGTTAGCCTGCCATTGAAGGAGATTTAAAAACATAAATCAAGGAAACACATGATAAAAACTGTCTACCTGTTATATCATTATGAACCA